>JAUEKU010117855.1:0-12666 GCA_032274805.1 Gypsophila paniculata
TCAAGTTGTCAATCTGTTCTTCCCCATGAGTACCCTTCTTCGGTAATACACTTTTGACAAGTGTTTTCAGCCCGTATATCTACAAAGAGTGCCAGTAAACAAACAGTCAGGAAACAGACACGAGCTTGATAGTTCACAAGGTAACTTCATTACTTTGTAATGAAAGAAAAATTATGTCATACGTGAGCAGACAGGATAAGGAGGAGACAAAAAAGACAAAAAAGACAAGAAAGAAGAAATGAACCAAAAGGAATAACTGAATTCCTTTAGAACCATTGAGAAAAATGATTAACAAAGAACCAACTGCTCATATTCAAATTGGCTTTCTGCATCGTCATTACATATGCTCCAATGAAGTACCACATAAAGACAAGCCAATGACTTGATGAAGCTATGTTTAGCTTCAGAAAAAAAAAATGAACATAGCTAAGAGGGACCATGTGCATGTTTATCATAACAAATTTAAGTGGCATTAAAGTTGATTGAAGATGGTACTTGCTTTTAATTTACAGCTTGTGCACACATAGGATTGAGACTTCTCATTCACTGAAACACCGTCTCCAGCTGTTTTGTCCTACAATAAAAGCGGTAGTATAAAGCACTAGTTGTTTACCACATGAAAATGTAAAGAAATACAACAGCAACAAAGCCTTAGTCCCAAAATTATTTGGGGTCAACTGACATAAATCATTATATGGAACCGTGGTTCCGTATATAGTAATCAAAATTTCACGAAATACATACGTTGAAAATTTTCTCCCGGATGTATAATGAAACTTCTTTCTCGTGCTGTTGAAATGCCAATACCGAATGCTGAAATATACATCCCAGAGATTGCAATGCTGTAGGGATCTTCAAGCCACAGCGAAGTGACTCAACAATTTTCTGGACATAAAGCAACTAATCACCATATATCGTATTTAAAGCAAAAATTATGATTTACAATTACATGCAAACGTGGAAGACAGCCAAAAAGTAGGATTGGTGCATATTGACTTCAGCTTTTCAATAGTTTTTGTTTTTTGAATTAATTTGGGATAATATAATTGGGAAAAGAGGGCAATATAAATTTGAAAGGAGGAAGTATCATATATGAAAATTTTACAGCATAAGCCCACCTATCACATGCACAGAAGGATGGATAGACATCAAAATGATTTGGATCAAGATAACTATAAGGCAGTACAAGCAGGGTAACAGCACAAGAAGAGTCAATTATGACTACAGACATTAAATGTCATCTATCTAGCTTAAACTGAACTAGCCTGTCAAAAAGTACTTGATTAAAAGTTAATACTAGCTAGACAGAGACAAAAAATCTAAGAACACTACCGCCAAAAAAAAAAAGAATGTACCTGACACAGCTCCACCAAAAGAGATTCTAAAGAACAATCAAGTGATGCAGTAATTACTGTAATAGCAACCTTGGACTGAGCACGAGTTCCCTCCAGGCACAGCCTCTCCAACAAAGGGTAGATTTGACTAATAAATAAAGGAATAACCATATCAGCAAAAGCATATAGAGGACACAGAAAGACACCTGACCCACGACAACATAATTACTTCCCTTTCCAACTACCAGTGCCAAGCCAATATAAAGTCAGAAAACAACAGATTAAGCCAAAAAACAATGAATTAAAGTAACAACAAATTAAGCCAACCAATCTTGTTGTATGGAGCACAAACGACATTGAATACAATGTTAAAGCTTAGGCCATACAAGACGTTGCCAATAGAGGAGTGCATGTAAGCTCAAGTACTCAAAATTATTTGGCAAAGGGAAATAAAGTGTTGCAAAGCGCAGGATTATAATAGATCTTACCTGAGTTCCATTGAGTAGGATGGGCCAAGTTTTGCTAATATCAGAAGTAATTTCTCACAAACTGCAAAATCCTCTTCTAGTATCAACTTTATAAACTTATCTTCTGAATCCCTCAGAAGCAAAGGGCAATTTCTGAGAGCATCCTGATTCAAGAAATGGAGACAAATGGAAAGTATTCAGCTCTGAAGTGAACATATGTTCTAATAAGTAGAAATGAAAGCCATCAGGACACCAAGCAGGAGATGCAGACAAAAACCCGAAAGAGCAAAAGACCAACAAACAGAACTAAATATTTTGCGTGAGACGGGAAGTTAATTCCAATGGGATTATGATGAGAGCATGGACATTAATTTAACTTTGTTGAACCACCACAGCAAACATGAGTGCAGGAGAAATTAATGTCAAATCAGACCTAAGATAAATGTTTAAGGAGCTTCCCTTCTATGACTTTGAGGGCAAATGCTACTAAGAATCAGAATAAGAAAGTCAACCTACAAGCTGTGTGAGTTAATCATGTGTTCTTTCAGGAACTAAAAAGATCCAATAAGTGACTAAAGAATACTCCGTATCATCTTACAGAAAGAAGGTTGAAGGAAGATTCCTCAACGTGGTTGCCTTTGCATCTGCGGCTAGAAACATGATCCAAAATATGCCGAATGTGTTCAGAACTGAATATATTGTTTGAGCATTTCAGAGAGAGCAATTCCAGAAATTCAAAAAGAGAATGTTTTTCCCCAATTTCTTTCAAAAAGTTGTCCTGCAAAGCAAAAATTAAAGATTATTGTTTCATTGAACTGGATATATAAGATCCTGTAATGTTAGAAAACAATAGATCAATTTCACCAGGATTTCAATTTTATATGAATGCTTTCTACGCTATTCGGGAGGAATCAAATATCAACAAAGGACTCATCAAGCTCTGGCTCTGCACCTACGATATCTTCGCAGCGAAAATATAAAGAATAGTAGAGTTGACTACAAGGGAGAAAATGAGAAGACAAGCTAGACTGAGAGCAATATGGTAGGCGCTAAAAACTGCCGGAGGTGGTCTTATTTACTTCTTTTGGAACAGATTTGGCCGTTTTACTGAGCATATAGAGATTAAGAAAGGAGAGAATTAAACAAATGGTCCAGCTTAGCACTGTTTTCCACTGTGAAACGGGAAAAACAATCAGGACAGTTGCAGAGAAATAGCTAACTTTTGTTCATGAGTCTTAATCACCCCACATTTCTCCAAAGAATCATAATCATCTAAAGAACAACCCAACGATCAAAAGTTAAATCATTAGCCGATGGTTTAGCGATCCAGATTATAAAATTATAGGTCGAGAGCTAATGAAACAAAAACAAGGAAGTAGGAAAGATATAAATTTTACAAAAAAAGAAGCAAGTTCCAAGAACCTGACACTATATCAGTTCACTCAATACAAACTGAAAAATAAGGAAAACACAAAGGGTGTGTTTGGACTTTGGATAGGGGGATTTGGAGGGAAAGGGAGGGGATGGATTTGGAGGGATGAGAAATCCGTTGTTTGGTTAGTAAATGGGAGTGGGGGGATTTGGAAGGGAAGGGAAATTGGATCTCTCCATTTCCCTCCTCTAAGGCAATTTATTTCCCCTCCATTGAAGGAAAGATTTGGAGGGAAAATGAAGCACCTCCAGTCCCCCTCCCCTCCCCTTCCCTCCCTTTCCCTTCCCTCCTTCCCCCTCCCCTTCCTTTCCCTCCTATTTTGCTATCCAAACAAGGCCTTAATGTGGTACATTTATTATGTTCTGATTCACTTCACTTAAAATTTTGTAAACAAGAAACGAAGGCAAATCACCAACACACTTTATAAACAAACAAAAGAAGGTAGAAGCATGCACAATACTAAAATGAAGGTATCACCTTGCACCATGCACCAATTGTCACATACCATGAGATGTAAAGCTTTTTCATCAATTTAAATACAACAAAGCCAAAAATTAAACAGTGCAAAGAATTTTCTCCAACTTCAAGCTTCATTTGGACTTCCAAAATTCTTATACTTCACGTTTAAATATCTTTCTCGATTTTATTTGCTATCTTTGAGTGGCTAAAATAATAACCTATTAATCATAGCATATGATAAGACCCAAACTGAAAACGGAAATTTTTAATCCAACTCACATCGTAGTGGGAATAAATCAGAGAGAAGTTTTAGCAGAGTAGAGCCTATAACACATTCAGGCAACTCAATAAGTGACTAGACACAAACACCGTGTATAAAGAAGACAAAAATTTAATCAGTGATCATATGATAGTTTATCAATGATGATGCAGCTAAATGTAGTGTCTTTCCATATAATTAATGTCATATTGTATCGAAAGACGAATAATTAACATAAAATGGTAAAAGGAAATGGAAAATTTTTGTAGAAAGAAAAATCAGGAAACTATTTGAAACACATAACTGTCGATAACAAAAAAAATACCGTAGTCCCAATTCCCACAATAATTAAGTTGGCTAAACTATTTTATAAAGCAACATCAATTTTTTTACCAATAATTAACATCAAAGTAGTTTGCAACAATCGGAGTGATGCAACCGATGAAAGAAAGTAAAAGTAATAATAAATAAAAAATGGACGGCAATATAACTAAACGTAAGTGTGAATTTAAGATGAAAGACATCAAAGAGAATAACAATTTGGGAAGAGCATAAAAGAAATATTTCATTAAGAAATCAAGTGTAAGGAAAAATCAAGACAAAATAAATTCACATGTCCGAGCATGGTGATAAATATGATCTCGGAAACAACCACTGTAATCTTTTTGCATTAATACACAATAATGTGACCGACCTCCTCAATAGGAGGTCCCGGAAAACTTGAAGCATAAACAGCTTGATCGCAATGTGGTGTTGCAACCAATTCTAAAACCATGGTTGTTAATAATGTGCAAAACCCTGAAATCTTTCTCATTATCAAAAGCCTGATGTGACCACATACTAGACCTAAAGCCTCCCAGAGCAAAGGCATTATGATCATTAATTGAAGACATCAGACAGGCTAAGTCACAGAACATCTCAAGTAATTGAACTCTGACAATTTTTTAAATACTTCAGGAGTCCTGAGGAAAATTACTAGTCTGCACCCTTATCAGGTAAAAATCGGAATGTAAATTTAGTCTTTGATAAGAAGTGAAAAGCGTAAATCCATTTGTTGGTTTTTGAAATCATTGCAGCTTAATTTTTTAATTCTTTTTTCCCCTTTTTTTCATTTTAAACATATTTCCCACTTTCCCAGGACACAAACATTTACTCTGATATGTGAAGCCAGTCTGCACCAGTCACAGTGATGCTACAACTAGATTTCAGCCAGGAGAAAGTAGTGTACGGACCTCCATGGATTGCATGTAGCTTACAAGGGGGAAAAAAAAAAAAAAAAAAAAAAAAGAAAGAAAGAAAAAGATGATAAAAAAGGATCAAAATCCCCCCAAAAAAAAAGAAAAAGAAAAAGACTCCGGCAATGCAGACTAGGAGTCGAATTTCTCATGCTTACCGATGCCTTTGGATTTAGTGGCTACAAAGAACCCATTCATCAAAAATGCATATTCATCAAAGGACAATGCCTCTGCACGGTCCTATCATTATTCAAACTTGTCACTCTTAGTCAAAAGTAGTTTTTGGTAAATTCAACACCCTTCAGATATCTGAGGAACAGAAAGTGTGGAAACTGAAGACTGAAGAGTGAAAGAGCTTACAGCTCCAAATCAGGGCTACGTGGGAAAGAGTTAAGTACACACCCTGCTCTGAAATAAGGTTGAACGATACCCCTCAATGTTATAAATCATTAAGGCCAACCACTCCACAAAAAGATTGGAGAAATCATGAGCGTTTCTCCTAATGTATTTTTCTTACACATCTATGTGCTTCAATCCCTACCAGTATTCTCCCACGATATCTTCTATAGATCTAACACCACTATCTACCAAAATATTCACACATACAATCAGACACCACAAGCTTTCATTATTTCAGGACAGGGCGGACAGAGAAGTTTCCAACAGATTCTACCCTTTATTTTGTGCTCCCATCCTCCCAACTTGGTGTCATTTAAAAGCCGGAAGCCAGTAAAGACTGGTCCTATATGATTCTAAGTCTATTTGCAATCCATAACATATCGGCAGGTCAACTTCAGATGTAAAACAACACTTCAAGAGTCATGACAGCTATCATTCCGCCAGCTAAGTATATCATAAGGCGAGCATCTAATCTTGTGCATACCCTGCAATTATTGGCCATGCCAAACAATCAATAGTTCAATACATTGTGCACCAAAACATGATAGCTACTAATGAAAATGATGATAATCAATGAGACAAAGTAAAGTGAATAAAGTGACAATGTTGAATATTCGCTACCACTCAGAGGTGAGCACCAGTTTGATGAGAAAACTGATCAGCTATCACAAAAAGCTCTTCCTGTTATCAAACTTGGTTCTTCCATTTTGCATGTAAGAGGATAAGATGTAAACACAATTTCACACCAAGAAAAATATTTTTGTCATCATTTCAGTGCAGCATACACCATGACTCCAGATTCCAGACCCACAGGAAACGACTAAAAATACGATATTCGCAAGGATCTCGAACTTACCCTTCACTGACCAAGCTCAAAGCCAGGTTCACCAGAACTGTATGTGAAAGACCTAGCTTGTTAAGGATGGAAGTCAAAGGATCATAAGGATGTTGCACAGTGAGCTCGAAGTTTAGAGTAGTTAGTATCAGCTGCTCAGCTTCCGTTATCCGTTCTCGATACTGCTCAAACCAATCCTACATGAGACAGCATGCTCATTAGATAGTGATTATCATTATTACTAATAAAACCACTCATGAATGAATGCCAAAAATAACAAGGGGAGAATAATGTCAGGAAAACAGAGCACCAGCAAGATGAGTCAAGCAGCAAAAACTATACTCAGGAGCGTAGTTGTTGAAGATGCAATTTTTTAAGCAATTACGATCAAACATTACAGCAAGCATTTGATACAGGCTCTAGCAATACGAAAACACGAGGCTAAGAGAGTTGATATCTTCCCCTATACAAAAACACAAGGCTAACAGAGTTGATATCTTCCCTAAAGATGTCCACGTACTCATAAATTAGGAAGTAGAAATGACGCATGCACGCGTAAAGAATGCGAGGTATTGATTTGAAAGTATAGAAATATTTAACGTTCACCACAGAAAGAAGTTAGACCACAAATACAACATGTCAACATTGAACTCAACTTCAGGAACTTTTGAGAGTGGTCTGGTGAGACTTCAAAACCCTCAAAGTTTAAAGATAGTAGCACAAGAATTGAAAATAATGATGCTCACATAAACATTCATAAACTCATATATCTGAGGAGTATGATTAGCTGATTATAACCTCAAGGTCAGACAATTGGCAGCGAAATGTTCTCATCCCCACACAAAATGCGACAAAAATACAAGTATGACTGTATGAGAGGAGATACCTAAAAATTTTCATGCACAAATGTACTACACAGCATTAACAAATTTCGGAGGGCAATTTATTAACAAGAAAAATAATAAAGCAGCTACATGAGCCTTCCATATATACTGGTGAACTATACAGCATGCCACAAATTAAAAGGCTCTAGACACCATGAGATCGAAGCCATATTACATATATTCGCAGATCCCGTAATTTATACAGGCAAAAAACCGTCAGGTACAAGTCATGCAAGAGAGGAATAAGGTGACAGGATTCACAAGCATAAAGCAAGACATGATTAATTAGCATATGTACAAACCCTGAAGCAAGCCAGTGTCCTAGGTTACTCAAGAAACGAAAAACACTACAAAGCACTCTTCATAACATCTAACATAGAGCATCGCACCCAATACAATAGCCACAACAACGAGATTTTAAAAATTAACAAGATAGAAATAAATATACTCACAATAGGGAGCATGTACGACAAAATGCTAAGATCCTGTTTGTGAAGAATTTCACTTGATGCCTTCACAACATCATTCAAAGGGCGGGCTGTCTCTTCAGATTTGGCAGCGAGAAAGAGTGCAGCAGCAGCAATCAACTGCAAGAAACTATGTCAGTAAATATTCTACAGTAAACAGCTATAAGAAACATAATCGACAACGGCCAAAAGAAATTGCAGAGAGGGGAGAAGGAATACTTTTTTCGTAAGCTGCACAGTTAAAATTTAAGATCTAATATCTATAGGAGGAATGCATTGTATGCTGATTCTCCGAGTCACAGACCTAGTTCCGAGCACAAGTGCACAACAGGTATGGCTGCCTCAACAAAAAGAGAAAAAAAATACACGGGAAACAGCCAGCCTTGACACCTAGATCATAAGTTCGCACATTGTGTGACAAGAGAAGGAAACTGCCCAAATTTGACCAGGTAATCATGAGTTTAAACAAACTGAACGGAAAACTTATAGCACCTAAGGCCATATTTGTCAGTGTGAAGTGTACTCTCTAATAGACGGGCTAATCCTACTTGACAACTAAATTAGAATTGCTATCATTCCGATTGTTAAGATCAAATATTCCACTAAAAAGCCTCAAACTATCATCTGCTTAACGCCATTCCACTAGAATGACGAGAGCGAAAAGGAACTCACAAATCTGTCATGGCAGGCATGTGATCGTCGGACAAAAAACCTGTGACATAACACCATGGCAGTACCAATTGTTGTTTGAGGCCTGCAACCACGAAAAAATAGACAGGTTAGTGACATAATATAACACATAAATCCATGTTTAGCATCAGAGACGAATATCATTGAACTAGGTAACGGAACTCTTCCAAACAAAATATCAAATAACATTGTGAAATTATATTCCTTCTGTAACCTATTCCTAACAATATCACAGTATCATTCAAAAAACCATAAGGGAATAATATGGGAAAAAAACAGAGAAAGGTCTAACTTACACATCTAGGCGCATTCCAAGGTTCTGAATAAAAGCGCAATATGAGTATCTTAATCGAGTCTCATGCAATACATCAATCCCATCTTTTCTTGACGGGGAGAGCCTTTCAATCTCGTCTTTGGACATAAGTGCTTCAACATCATCATCATCATCCCAAACGGACCGGTCACGTTTACTTGTACCACTTGTGCTAGGAACCGCAGTGGCCGAACCCAACATATTGCTATTTAAAACATTGGATGACGCAAGACCACCGTTAACTGGTTGCCAATAAAATCCTCCATCATTACCCCAAGCATTTTCAGATAACTTGCGTCGTTTAGAGGATGGGGAGCTATATTGGTTAGAAAATCTCGCGTAATCTCCTTTGTACCCCTGATCTCTACCATTTCTAGAGGCATTGTAACGATTATCGTGTTTCACACCATCAAACATCCGACCACCGTAATTACTATGACTGTTATAGCCACCACAACCATGCTGCTGAAAATAGTGAATTCCATCACGGTTCCCCGGAACAGCTGGCCAATTATAATCACACAAAGTGGTTCCTTGAGTCATATAACCGCGTCTGAACGACATCTTTACTGTCCAATCACATACGACACACATTAGTCGACCAACAAACAACTGTCCCAAAGGTCATCACAATTTTCATCATACGAAAAATCAAGATAAAAAAGTCTCAAAAAAGACCGGCCTTACACAATTCATTTCCTGTTCACATACGACTCACGTTAGCAGACCAACAAACAACGGTCGCAAAGATCATCACAATATTCATCATACAAAAAATCACAACAAAAATTCTCAAAAGAGACGCTCTTCCACAATTTATTTCCGTTCTTTTTCTAACTACCTAATTAATATGAGTGCATTTATTGTCGGTCATACAATTTTAAAGTACAACACGATCCTTCACAAGACCTACTAAAATCACAAAAATACCCTCGATCAACCTCGAAAACACATAACGTATGAGCAAACAATCCATCCAAAAGATATACAGGCAACGAATCGGCGTGATTCATGGAGGTAAAATTTACCTTCAATCACATACAACAAACGTTAGCAGATCAACAGACAAAGGTCCCCAAATATCATCACAATTTTCATCATATCAAAAATCACAATAAAAAGTCTAAAAAAAACGGTCTTTCACAATTTAATATACCTTCATTTATTTTCCGCTCTTACAATTTTAAAGTACAACACGATCTTTCACAAGACTTACGCAAATCACGAAAATAATAACCACGATCGACGTCGAAAACAAATAACGTAACAACTAAAAACACGAAAGTTAAACGATAATTACGCATGACGTAAACTCTATGATTAATTACGCAACAACGAGATGAATAGATCCACAAATTCATACCTAAAAAGCTTGTTTATGAAGCTTGTGATCGGTTCGATTCGGTTTGATTCGGTTTGAATTTCTAGGGTTGGTGGTGGTGTTTTGATTTGGGAGTTTTGGGGAAAGAGGAATAAGAACGTCTTACCGAAGTCAGGAATCAGGTGACCCAAACAAAAAAATCTTTAAAATTTTATACAAGGAGTAAGGCCCTGTTGAAAGATAATTCAAAATTTCCCATGCTACACGAGTCACGAGATTTGCATTTTTCTCCAAAATATCCTTTTTTTTTATAACAAGATTTTGACCGATCAAATTCGTGACTACGAGTTCTGAATACGACATTTTTTTTTTTTTTAAATCGTAGATCTTGAAAAGATTTCAATTCGAAAAAAAAAAAAAGAATTTCCATATTCGGAATCGTGGCTAAGAGATATGGTCAGTCAAAGTTCGTTTGGTAAAAAAAAACTTTGACCGATTAAAACTCGTGATTATGAGTTCTGAATACGAAAATTCTTTTTTTTTTCATATTGAATATCTTATCAAGATCTACGGTTTTAAAAAAAAAAGAATTGTCGTATTCGGAACTCGTAGTCACAAGTTTTGATCAGTCAAATACTTTTTATAAAGAGGGGTATTTTGGGCAAAATTGCAAAGTTCAGGGTAGGGATGGCAATGAGTCTAGACCCGACCCAACCCGAACTTGACGGGTTTTACCTGAATGGGTCGGATATGGGTCTCATTTTTTTGGACCCGATGAATCCGGGTCGGATATGGGTCCATCACTAAAAATATGGGCCTGGGTCTGGATATCGTTTTCAAGACCCGAACCCGACCCATGGACTCATATGGTGACAAAAAGTTTACAATACGATTGAAATACGCACTGTTTTCCTTGACATCTTGTGCTTAATGTAATATTTGTTCTTTATGGACTTTTTTGAGATAATACATTATGGATTTTGGTTTGTATATAATGTAAAACTTTATTATTCGATGATATTTTATCTCTAAAATTGTCTCAATTTGTAGTACAACAAGAAAAAAACAAGTGAAAACGGGTCTGGATCCAGACCCGGACCCGACCCATACCCACGGGTCTGGATCTGGGTCTGATAATTTTGGACCCGACAGGTCCGGGTCGGGTATGGGTCCAACATCATTTAAACGGGTCTGGGTCCGGGTCTTGGTGGACCCGACCCATTGTCATCCCTAGTTCAGGGGTACCATGGGAATTATCCCTTTAATTTAGCCTTCGTTTCAATTCAGTTCACCTCCAATAAGTTCAGTTCAGCTTTAATAAGTTCAGCTCATCTCTTATAAGTTTAACTCAACTCCAATAAGTTCAGCTCGATTAAGTCAGCTCAGTTTCATTATTTTTAGATTAATTGTTAACTCTCACCTTTTGTAATGTCGAGTTTAAAATCTCCCAACTCTTCTAATTTTTTTAAAAATCTTCCACCTTTTTTAAGCATGTCGTTGTTGACTCCCACGAAAAGTAGATTCCGGCCCCAAATTATTCAAAATTTTTGAAAATTGAGCCCAAATTAATAGTTTTATTCCCATATTACCTTTTCTTTTCTATTATATAACCCCCAATACCTATTTCACTAACCTTCACCTTTAAGTCCACAATACCTCTTTCATCTTCACCTTTAAAATCCACTAAAAAAAACCCTCAACTTGAATTTAGCTTATCACTCGAAACACCGGAGAAGTTAAACACATTACCACCAACATAATCAGTTGGAAGATTCTCAAACTTGAAGTCTCCAAACACATGCAACCGAATATTAACCAAAAATATGTTGGCCATCCTAATAACAGCATAAATAACAAAAATTTCAATATTGTGCTCAAAATGAAACAAACTAACACAACTTCAACTGGTAAAAACCTAAATAAAACGAAACAGAGAAAGCAAGATAGATAACAAACTTTCAACCTTTAATTATGTGTCCTCGAAATGAAAAAAACTCAACATGAGAGGATTTAATGATGGAAGAAAGGGGAATTGTGTTAATCTATGGTGTAATTGGGGTAAAAGAATTAACAAATAAGAAGTGTGTTAATTTTTAAGGTAAATATTAGGGTTTTATTTCGAGGTAAATGAAAAGGTAGGAGAGGGGGGTAAGTATATGATGGCGGAAGGGCATTTCGGTCATCTAATTTATTTTTTTGTCGGAAAGTAATTTAGGTGGTAGTATTTAATAAAAGTGTTACAAAAGGTGGGAGATTTTTAAAAAAATTAGAAAAGGTGGGAGATGTTAAAATCGTGATTATAAAAGGTGGGAGTTATCAAATCACCCTAAAATTATATATTTATGTTTAATCGTACTTTTGTTTTAAAAACATTGAAATTAATGGATAAATCATTATGAAAAAAATAATATTAAAAGTACAAATAGGTCGCCCGGGCGCGGCCCGGGCACCAAAACTAGTACTTACTCGACTTGTAAACCACGCCAAATACTATTTGGCTTACACCTCACCCTCTAGTGTTCGAAATGATTCGAACTTCTAATATAATCCCGTCAAATGATTTGTACATGT
>JAUEKU010117966.1:0-21600 GCA_032274805.1 Gypsophila paniculata
ATGTCATTGTACTTTGTGTACTGGTCTGATCTATATGCCGATTATCGGACAACTAGCGCTGTCACTTTCCGCAATTCGGCACTTTCCACTTTTACACTAGGGGTAAGTGTTACGGAGTAGGTTTTATTTTCATAGGTACCAGGTTCGATTTAATTTTCCATTTGCATCTTACAAACATCAATTGTTGATATAGAGAATGCCGTAATTTGTTCTTTGCAGAAAAAATTGCCTACATGTGCACAATTTTATCTGTAAGACTTAAGAATACCAGCGTAATTGTGAGAGGTTTTCTTATATTCTGATTGATCATACTCAGTATGTGGATGAGGAGGGATTGAGGGAAAGATGTTTTTGGTCTTTCATCAACCCCAGTAACTACGGGACTAAGGCTTTGTAGTTTGCTTTGTTATTCTTTGCTATATACATATCGACTTGAAGAGAGTGGTCAGGTCAAAAAGTGCTACTTCGTAGTTGTGCTGGTGGTTGTATTTTAGCTTAACTTGCCAACAATTAACTCGTATGCCTATAGGAAAAGCATTGTTGTGTATATCGAGTTGAGGAGCTGACTGTGACAAGCAACTCAAGATCTCTACTGAAAGAAGTTCTCATTTTTTTTTTTGGTTATTATACTTAAGATAATATGACAGTGTACCACACACCCTCAGATTCAGTATATTGTGTGAGTGAATAGCTGAAGAAGTTTGTCATTATTGCAAAAATGTTAGCCACCGGTACACTTTATTATCTAAACGAGTAGCAACATGCTAGTACTTGTGAGTTTTTTCTTTTTTTTTTTTTCTTTTGTGGAAATTTTTTTTGACTGCTCTTAGTTACTCACTCAGTCGTGAAGGGAGAAATTTTTATCTTCAGTCTTCTCTATGCACATTTTTACATTAGAGAGCGACCACAAGCAAAGACTGGTAGTTAGTGGTAGTGCTGGTGGCAGTAATTTTGTTTATAAGATCACGATTTTTTGACTGTGGGGTTGTGGAAAGCATCCCATGATAAGGTATGGAATACTGACTTACGAGTGGATGGAAAACCTAGGGTGTAAATATTCAATTTAGCGAACTTCTTTTTCTGTGTTCATTTTTGAGGGAAGGGGCAAGGCTTGGGTCCTGTAGTGGGTATGGCTTATGGTGAACAGAGTAGTATGATGTCAAGAAGAGTGTTGGGTCGGAGAGAAAGTGAAGCCTTATCGTCCGTTATCAGTTTTAATATTCGTTCCTAGACGGTACAAACAAAAGGGTACTACGGATGTGGTAAGTAAGCATCTAACCTAGTTGAATGTTACATATCATAGAAACCACATAACTCCCTTCTTCTCTCCCAACATTCAACACCCAAATCCTAATCACCCTTCTCAAAGTTCAACCTACTGTGGCGGCCGCCGGCTCCACACTCTGCACCTCGGGTGTAAAATGGTTGCCCTTGGCACTTCCTAAAACTAACAAATTGACTTATTATTATTCTTCGTCTATCCTTTATGTGCTTTTGTTAGGCCCATATGCTTAGATGGTAGTTTCTTTTGTTCGTCTTCAGCGAGGGCGATCATCTTGACGGCTGTAGTTGATGGGTTGTTGTCCTACTCATCTTGTTCGTTTGTGGCTTGGTATGTTTTTTCATTTTTCTGGTTTCAACTCTCTATAGGCTGCCTTTTTGGTCTTCTTGTTTGTTGTCAAGTGGTTTTTTGTTCTTTCGGTTCAATAATGGAGATCCTAATTAAAAACAAAACGTAAGTTAAGCACGCAGCTTGGAAGTTCGATTGTAAAAGTTGGTTATTGAAATTGGGCGTTGAAGTTAAGGGCTACATTTGCTATTGTTTTCCTAATGATTCTCAAGTTAATCTTTTGAAAACTTTCTGTCACTCGTTTTCTTGGATTGCATATACGCTCGATCATGGTTAAAATTTTGTTACTTGCGAGTCTAGTATATCTAAGGAGGCAATTGATGTAGCTCTCCAACTAGAGCATAATGGTTATTGTATCTCTACGGTTACCCCAACATTGGTTTTACAGCTTAATGTGGGTAAGAATAGATCATGGTGCTTTGTTATGTCCAGTCTTATCAATTTGGTATGTGAATCGTTGTAGTAGGGTAAACTTGTCTAATATTCGTGTTAAAATACCTGGTTCTAAGTATGGGAATTGTGGTCGACTGGTCGTATTAAAGAAGAACTCGTAGGTTCCATTTGTCAAAACTTAGTGGATACTTGAAAGGATGTCTCCGAACCGATCCCTCTAGTTCAACTTCTCTTGTTAAGAGGTTCGAGAACGGTTTTGACATTGGAAGTAAATCTTTTGATGTAGAGGTGTTTGACACTCTATCTTGCCGTGGTGTATCGAAGAAGAATAGGCCATGTTCTGTAACCGCTGTCGATGATGCTCTCAAATCCTCAAGGACCTCTAGAACAAGCCCCAATCCATATCTCCTCTAACTCTTTATCTGTATGCGATAATTTACCAAAGGATGTTGGGAACATTTGATTTCAAAAGACAATGAGTTTATAACTGTGAGCCCAAACTTGAAAATGGATTAGGATCACAATGCGACAAAGAATGATATTTTTGAAAAGATGTATGAGTTTCAAGGTAAAGAAAAGAAACATTACAACGAAGAGTAACTGAACAAACTTTTGGTCGATCGTGTCAATGCGAGAATGTGAAGGGATCATTTATTCTTTCAATTCGTGATTTTTTATGCTTGGTGATATTTTTGCGATGACTCAGTAGTGGGTCCCTGGACTTAGGCTTTGATTTATCTAGGGCATTTGCTTGATCTTGGTGACTATTTCAATAGTCAATTTTCCTTTTTAATCGATTTGATCTTTGAGTTGTCTTTTGTGTTTTTTGAGTGCTGCTTTTTAATCATTGCTATGGTTATGATAGTGTCATGGTTTTGTTTTAATTTTTGCTTTGTGCTCTTCGGTTCACCTTTTGTCATTTTTGTAAAATCGACTGCTGCTTTTTGATAAAAAAAACTGTGGAAATGTTGGATGGTTGCATTGTGTGTATGCTTTTGAATGCTAAGTTGTTGTTTCTAGTCGAGGAAAAATTGAATTCTAACATAATCTCTCTTTAGTTTGAAAATGCGCATCTAGGCGTGAGGGCCAGTGAGGCGCCAGTCTCAATGGCTCCTTGTGGTGCCTGAGTCGCATAGTGTGCATAAAGCGTGGCTGCACCTAAGGGAAATACTATGCAATTAATATATTTTTATCTTAGTTCTTTTATTCTACTTTTCTCTTTTTTTACTCTTTACTATAACTTAATTACGTGCTGCCGCTATATTAAAACGAAAACGATTGTTAAACAAAACTGTATTTAAAATAATGCAAGTTTGTTTGTAATGTTAGTGACCAATGTGCATAAGGCGCACTCCTTCGGTTCACGCTTCCCACCTCATTACCCGTGACTATTGCTTAAGAGTGATTTGCGCCTTCTTATATTTAGATACTGCCTTCCATCCTATGGTTTTCTGCAATTTGGGTATGGCACAAATATGAAGGTTGTGTGGTATGTTGGATTGGGTGAGTATGAAGATAGAGAAAAGACGGTGAACTATCTTTTGTTGGATGACTATTGTTCATAGGTTGTTGCAAATTTACTATGCTCATTGGTATTTCTAATATACAATGGCTGACCTTTTTTTGCTGTAACTGATATTGAATTCGACAGGTATCTGTGGGGTACTTTATTGCAGACCTAGCAATGATCTTGTGGCTGTATCCTTCTTTAGGTGGGATAGAGTATGTAAGTATTTTTATTCTTTGATCTGTCTCTCCCTTTGTGTGTCTACTTATCTTACAGTATGAATATGAATTAGCTTTTGAGACTTTGAAGCGGGTTAAAGTGTGTAATAGTATGAGGGTATCTAAATTCATGCTTTATATTTTCCAAGATCTCTGTGAAGTAGTGCTTGCTAGAGTGAAACATGAATTATCTGTCAGATATGGACACTGAAAACCTTTTTACCCAATCCCATTGGTAATTAGAAGCGTGGTTCCGTAGATGCAATGGATTGAGGAGATATTTGGTGGTTCATCTTCGTACCCTGTAAAGCATTGACTCTTTAATTGAAAAGGTTATTGTGTGTCAACCCTTCTCGAAGAATGAAAAGAACATGATTGGTATTCAATTCTGAGAAACTTGATAGAAACCTACTCTTGGGCACCTGCAAACTTCTTGAGGACAACAAACAGCTTCCAAATCTTGTCTCCTAGACTAAAGCTGTTATATATTTATGGTTTTCTTTCGTTGATCTAAACCTGGGTTGCTGTAGGGGGTGAATCTGGTTGTTGGTTATGTACCTAATGTGAATCTGAGTGTTGGAGTTTAGGTGTTACCAGAACACATATCTTCAAATAAAGACGATCAGCTAATAAAGAGAGATTTCTCTATACACTAATTTTTGTTGTTGTTTTGTTTTACTCTTCTTGGGAACTAGGTGGAGAGGCCCTGTTTTGTTGGACATTTTAGAGCTGAACTGAAATGAACTAAGAACATAATTGTGTTGGGAATAGCTGAAGTGAACTGAATTAAACCGAATTGACATTGAGTCCTAAACAACAGGTCATAAATATATATATAAGGTACTTTACAGATATGGAGCTGCAGCTTCCTGAATGTGATTTTTTTTAGGGGTGCCATAAGATACTAATTTAGTCTTGATGGATTTGGACTTTGAGTTGATCCAAGTTTTTAGACTTACTCTGATTTACGTGGTTCATGAAGTTTTTTATGGTCAGTAATAAAGAGAGCAAAAAATGCTAATTTGTTTGAACTTATTCTTCAATCTTTCCAAAATTTTCAATTTCTTGCCACTAATTATGACCTTTTTTTTCGACGCTTATATAACTTTTTCCTCTGAATCTAGTCGAGCCATCAACAGCTTAATTTAGTGTGCTCATTCTCGAGCATGTTTAGGTATATATCCTCAAGTCTATGCTTTTAGATTCAATATACAGATGATTCAGAACTATTAACTAGTTAACCTGATACCCAAATATAAAACATCAGACGTGTTTGACTATTCTCCATATTGTTAAGTTCCCAGCTTTTAAATTCCAAATGTGTTGAAGCTCTCATGTCAAAGGCTATATTTCTTCATACATAAGCAATGAAGGGTAAATTTGCTTGAAATCTGAAAATGCTTGCCAGAGCTGTCTAAGCCCAGCCGAGAGCTGCACTATATCAATCTTCTCTTAGATTCAGAGGAGGTCATGATTCAACAAATGGAGAAGTGTCTTTGACAGTCTTTTCTGGTGACTTTCACGTCGTAGAGAAGTTTGAAGTAATTTTGTAACCTCGCCTCCAAGCATTTGAACACCCTCTTTCTCCATCCTCTTATTCGATTGGGACCCCTATTACTCTCTCTTTGTCTTACATATGAAAACTGACATCGTGGATAGTCCTGTCTGGTCTTTTGGTCTTTTGCCCCAATTTGCTATCTGCTTCCGCATTCTTAGTTAGACTATCCTCAAGTAGCGTATTTTCTGATTCTTTTGATGTAAATAAGTTTAAGCTGAATAATTTTTATTGTTATAGCTTATAAGCTTTCAATTTCTAGGAACTTTGTATTGAGCTATAAATACTTACTAATTATTCCTATGTTAGTTGATGACGTGGTCAATACAAAACTTTGTATATACCCTGTTTTTGTAATGCTAAAACACATGAGAAATAATATCATTTCATTCATTTTCTTTTGTTCTCTTATTCTCTCTACTATTGAAGCTTTAGTGCTCACGATGATGGAGTTCAACATCTTAGACTTCGCAATACAGATTTGTTGGTTTATCAATCCTTGTCAATATAAGGCTTAAGCTCTGATGCTTAGTTCTGCTCTACGCCATTCTTTGTTGACATGTTATCTTTAAATTTCAGGTGGTACATCATTCTCTCTCTGGAATTGCTGTTGCTTATGCTATGTTTTCTGGTGAAGGACAACTTTATACTTACATGGTACTCATCTCTGAAGTAACAACGCCAGAAATCAACATGCGATGGTTAGTTCTTCTGAATATGTTGGTTATTACCAGATTTCAGTTTTGTAAATCTCACTTGATTTTGTTGTTTCTAACGCAGGTTTCTTGATACAGTTGGTTTGAAAAGATCTCCTGCATACCTCATTAATGGAATAGTAATATTCTTAGCCTGGTTGGTGAGTATATGCTTTGACGCATTTTTTGAATGGATGAGATACTATGTACTGCTTGTTTGCTCCTTTCGTCCCAATAAAGTTTGTTGACTTTGGACTGTTGAGTTTCAAGTCAGGTCCAACTTGAACAATATAAACCTTGCTTCACCCCGAATATGTAGTCTCATCTAACACTTACTGATTTGCTCATTTGGTACAAGATCATATAGGAAGATTATAATTTAAAGTAACATAGTTTGATCAGTTATTTTAGATATTTAGGACAAACTGAAATCTACGTGATCTTTTTTTTGGGATGGTACGAGCAACTTTGGCATCATATCAAAAGATAAGAGTTTTAGATTCTTGAAGAACACTTTTTTCCTTGCTGTTGTAAACAACAAGCTTTTGGATTGCGAAATGTTGATATCTTAAAATCCTAACCCTCTAAGGTCACGATTTAATAATTGTGCTCACTTTCCCTCTTTAATGTCTACTTCTTTTTACTCTGATTTGCTAAATTTTGTTTTGCAATTCAGGTGGCAAGGATTCTGCTTTTTGTATACATGTTTTTCCATGTTTATTTGCACTATGATCAGGTAACTTCTGACCTCTATTGTCTTCTAATGGTCCAAATAATCTCGTCATAACCTCTCTAAAATTATTTCTAAATACTTGGATCTTGATAAGTTTCATTTTCATGATCTATGTATTTTGATTAATTTCCAGTATATATTCCATATATATATTAAGGAAGATGCTTAAAAGAGGAGTCGAAAATCCTTGTATATTACACGGGGTTAAACTGTGATATCAACTGCGGTATTGTCGTGAATTGAATCGACACGCTCTTTTGATGACAATTTAGTGCTCTATCGGTCATATACTAATATCGACTTTATTTAACTTGTATTGATCATGCATTGATCGTATTGGTCAAATATGACCAATATCAATATATCATAGCCATTTTGGCAGTCCCTTGCAGTTAAGAATACACGGCAAGATAATCTAAAAATCCTTTCCGTAATGGCCAATGTCCTGTGGCTGTAATGGCTGATATTTTAAGTCTCAATCGATGATATATTGTTGTATGAATTTTCCTTGCACTTCCACCCTCAGAACACTAATATTTTATTTCAATGAATATGATGGTCAACTGATAGAGCTTGTGCTTCTCTGCTTTATATTTAACTCAGACTGAAGTCTTGTGTGTCGATCCTGAAATTGACAGGTTATTGAAATGCACGCTTTTGGTTACTTTTTGGTGTTTGTCGTACCATCTGTGCTTGCTGCCATGAACTTGATGTGGTTTGGGAAGATCCTCAAGGGATTGAAGAAGACGCTAACGAAGAAGCAATGATTAGAAAACTTATTCTTTGATGTAAAAATGGTCGTTCCTAGACACGGAGAAAAATTCTAGAGCTGTCATGTTACCTTACTCATGGAATGACATGTAAATAGCTTATTATGTCGACTGCAGTAATCATGTAGTTGCAACAAAACAACGGAAATGTTGTTTGAAGCTCTAGCTGAGCTGCTTCACAATCCACAATTTTTTTATTACAGATTACCTTTTAGCCTAAGCCTATTGCTTCATGATTTTGGCCAGTTCTCTCTCTGCAAATGCTGTATTCCTTAAAATTGTACTCCGGTATTTTTTCAATGTAATTGATATCTTCCATTTATAGAGCGATAATTGTGGTTACATCAAACAATTTCAATTTTGCATTATGTAACTGTAAGGTTAAGTAATGCCCTATTAAGTGGTTATCGTTTCAATGATAGGGATGTCGACCTCTGGTATCATCATCATCTATTCATCTTACATACATACTGTGACCCCAAAAGTAGGAGAGACTGCCAATTGCATGTAAGACGGTAGTAGTACTCCGTATAATTTATATTGCTCGCGGTGATGCTATATTTCATTTTTGAAATTGAGTGTCGAGTGTTGACGCAAAAAGAAATTCTTCCCACAGCTCTTTGAATTGGTTTATTAACCTTTTCGTGATTTGGTTGACTCTTCTTCCCAAAAGGCAAATTCTCATTGTTGCGATTTCACTCATCATGTTAGACTTTTCGCAACAATTGTTCGACAGTTCAAAAGTCTGACGGTAAAACATACAATCAAGTAGAACATCTAATGAAGTTGTCAATTGTTCGACAGTTTTTTTTTTCTCTTTCGAGGCCCCCTCTCTGAGGTCGGGAATTCTAAGGGCAATATCACGCTATTCTTATCGACTCCATGACGTTCGATTGTGCTCTATGATGAGCTTTCTAGGGATAATATTCCAAAGTTTTCTGAGCGAAAATGTGCTGAAAATATGCACGGTGTCCATGATCAGAGTAACTGGCTAGTGGCTATGCCACATAAAGGGTCAGCAAGTAGCTAGTGCCTGATTCAACATGGTGAGTGGCATGTAACACTTTTGTAGTCTGTCTACAGACCATACATCGTTCCATCAAACTGTGGAATGGCTACAAATGCACCGTTAGAGGTTTAAATAGTGTCTCAAAACGGATTTAGCTCACATCATCAAGATACAGCCAACAATGGCTACTTGTAGGAGACTAACTTTTAGATGATCATACTCAAGGAGGGACAATGTGAGACCAATTACTAGTGTTAAGAGTTCATATGGATTACATCATCAGCAGATGAATGGAGATTCAATCACTACTAAAGGTTAATAACGAATACCAGGCGTCGGAGATTGATTGTTGATAAAGGAAAAAGAGAACATATCTTATCTTAAAGAAAAGATTGGACCTCAAGAATCTGATGTGCGCGGGAACATATGGCTGATAGCGAACTAAACAGTCCAATCGTATGTTCAGTTAGCAAAACACGCATATGGACACATGTTTAGTTCGCCATCAACCATATGCCCCCGCATCATAATCACGAAGACCTAGGTGTAAGAAACGAATGATTATGTACTTCAGTAGTTTGTCATTACTTTCCGTGGCTACAAAAAAACGTTTTTGTGTAGTGGTGAGATGGAGGTTCCATGAAAAATATGTCGCCCATTCAAATCCCCGCTTTAGTATTGCAATAGTCTTGTGCCTCTCCTCGCACCAAAAAAGGAAAAATCTATATTTCATAGCTGCAAATCCCTGTCATGTTACAGCTGGTAGAAAAAGGATTTACAAGATTTTGTATGGTACAAATGCATATAATACTCTTACAAATGGACAAAACAAGAGGTACCTTAATTGTGTAACAAACCTCAAGCCTCGCCTCGAAACAAATAGTTAAAATATGGTCTGTTCACCCAACTCTTGACCAGCCATGCCTTCTCTAAGGACCTTTTGAAAGAAATCCTCCAGTGTGTCAGTTCCATAGCTTGGAGTATTCTCTGCATCATACTCGCCAGTAACGGGATCCAGAACCAGCATACTTTCAGCAGCATAATACCGTCCGATTTTTCCAAATTCTGCAGCGTCTTCAAGTGAAGGGAATATCTTAGCTAAGAAATCAAGGACCCCAATCGCAAAATCCATGATCTGAATAGGCACTTTGATGAACTTTGGCTGTTTTCCCAATAAACTGAACAATATCTCCCCTTGTTCTAATGGTGTTACCGCCTTTCCCGGTCCTCCAATGGGTAAAACTCGATTTCTCTTATCTTCATCCAATATGGAATCCACAATAAACGAAGCTAAATCAGGCTCACTAATCGGTTTACAAGCACACAACTTGCCATCTCCAAACATCACATAAGGCTTCCCATCTTTGACAAGCTCAATCTGGCCTCCCAAACTCTTGAAAAACGCAGTAGGCCTAACAATGCTATAACTAAACCCGGCATCCTCCTCAGCTTCTCTGATCAAATCCGCCTCAAACTTCAACTTAGCGCGTTGGAACTCCAAAAGCGGCTTCTGCACACAAATTGCAGACAGCAACACAAAGTGCTGAGCCCCTAGTTTCCTGCCAGCAACAAGACTGTTCTTAGTAGCCTCGTAATCAATCAACCACGAGTCCTTAATACCGCCATTACGACTAGCCAGGCACGACACGACAACATCAATGCCAACCCCTAATCCCTCCAAACTTCCCTCCAAAATGCCCAAGTCTGACACATCAGAAAAGCACACATTTGCACCCTCTAACTGTCTCACAGTTTCGTCTTTGCCGTATTTACCCCTAATCCCACTTTTCTCCCTAGCAACAGCAATGACATTATACCCTCTCTTAACCAACTCCTTCACAACAAACTTCCCAATGTACCCAGTTGAACCCACTACCAAAACATTAATATCATTCGGTTTTCGGCCCCGAAAGCTTTGTTCTGTTGGGTTTCTTTCCACAACTGCACTGCCAGAAGCAGTAACTGGATGCAATAGTTTAAGTTTGCTGAATTTAATGGAATTTGATAAGTGGGGATGAATTGGAAGAGCATAGTGAAATGGGTTCACCTGAATTTTGCAGAAAGAAGTTGAAGTAGTAGTAAAATGTTTGGGTATGTTGAGAGTGTAGCCACCACAAGTTAATGAAGTAGACATCCTCACTCACTCACTGTTGAATTTTCAAGATGATAGGTATTGAGTTTTAAGGATAGATACAGCAAATTGAGTGAAAATGTGGTGCTCATTTTTGGGTGCAAAACCTTTAGATTGGAAAAAGCTAGACTTACACTTGGTGTAAGCTTACACTACCAATGGTAGTGTGCCACCTAAAAAGTAATAAAGTAAATTGTAATTTTTTTTTTATTTTTTGTGTGTGAGTGTATCAATAGTGTCATACACTTAGTGTAATTATATCAACTTCCTAAGCTGTGTACCTGACCCAACTCATTTCTCTGCACCTTGCAGGCTAACATACCTGATCTAATTTGATAAAGCTATCCCGAAATTCGAATATGATTATAAAATAGTAAATCTTTTATATTCAAATTGATCTAATTAAGGCTTCACTCGAATTTAGCTAAATCCTTCTAATCACCTAAATGGTGCAAGAATATCCAACACATCTTTGATTCGATTACTAAAACATCATCATATCATAGAGTTCTCATACTGTTTTGGGCGGACAACTACTCATTCAAACCCTACACTGCAACAGATTAAAGTATTTGGGATTATATATCAATTACTTGATCCGTAACTCCTAATATTGTTGTTTGTGAAAAAAAAAAAGTTGTACTCCACCAAATTTAATTTAGTTGCAACCAAATAATTTTTAGGGGTGTGGTCTAGTCGTTTTCCTTGACATAACATAACCAAGAGCTATCGTGCATACTCGGGATTTATCCAAATCGTTCCAAATTAATTGATAGCGATTGCGGGTTACACAATTGTAAAAAAAAAAAAAAAAAAATACATCAAAATATAAAATTCTTTAAAACGTGGGTTTGGGGTAAAATCGAGTTGGACCAAATATGAATCTAATCAATTGTAACCATTGTTATCAGGGTTGCGATCAATCTTACGATCCGGATCGTATAATCTTACGATCCAAAAAGTAGTGACCGATCTCGA
Organism: Gypsophila paniculata; assembly: GCA_032274805.1. NCBI lineage: Eukaryota > Viridiplantae > Streptophyta > Magnoliopsida > Caryophyllales > Caryophyllaceae > Gypsophila > Gypsophila paniculata. The sequence goes on from JAUEKU010117966.1 coordinate 11,620, forward strand.
TCCTAGGTACGTAGAATCTTAATTTCGTAGTATCATAACACGATTCTACGATTCCACGATCCGATCCTATATCCAAAATAAAAAATTTGCAAAATCTGATAAAATATTTTAGGAGACATGTTCAAACATTATCAAATCATTATTTTTAATTCGTTAAGATTCTAGTCATTGATGATAAATTTAGTATTATGAACTCGACTTACAAATTTTTACAATAATTCAACCATAAATTATGTGTTTTAGTCAATTTGTAGGATCTTACGATTCTACGATCCGATCATATCGATTCGATCTTATTCATCTCGTCGATCCAAAGTAGGATCCCGATTTTGACAACATTGGATGTAACTGTTAATGAATTGTCCCGCTAGCAAACCAATAATCTCAATTATAATCATGAAATATTCAACCATGCATGAGCTATCTTTGACTAAACAGCAAAAATGCAAAGCCGATGGATCAATCAAAAAACAAAAAAAAAATAAAATCTGAGGACTCCTTTATGAAATGAAAGTAGTACGTAGGGCTTCAACTACGGACACCATGATTAAATATTCTACACATCTTTAACTTTTAACCCCTCCTTTGCTTTATCCTTCAAAGCTAAGGTACACAGACATGTCATTCCCTATGATTCATAATTCATAAAGGATGAAAAAAAAAATTAATAATAAAAGATTCCAAAATTAAATGACCACGTTATTATTCTTACGAGTATTTGTATTATTACTTGATATGATGTTCAGCTGTTTGTGCATCTGGCAGGGGTGGTCCGTGGTCGTACCACATTTTACAGCTTTTCTTCTTTGCAATCTTGGGAACTAACATTCATTCCATTCTCAGTAATTTCTTACGTCCTAATTTTAACCCCCGTGCTTTCACCTCTTCACTCCCGACAACGACCTTATTTTGACCCTCTCTTAACTTCTAGATTTTTTAAAGTTTGTTTCAACTAAATTGATCTTATTTAAATGTTGTTATGAAAATAATTTTTTTATTTTACAATAAAAAAAAAATGAATGGAACAATGTTTTAATTTTTAAAACTAACTATAGAATATATTAATTAATGTAGACTCGTTTTCTTCTTTTTGCATATGTGGAGTAAATCCACCCATTTATTGAGCAATTTGGTCAAAACTATTACGGAGTATAAACAGTAGAGTAGCATTTTTAGACATATAATTTTTTTTTTTTTTTTTTAAAAGATATATATTAAAACTAAAAAGAAGACATATTTCTGCAATTAATATTTGAAATTTTATAGCATAAAAATAAAAACCTAAAAATATGTGCATAGGCTCATGAGTACAATTGTTTTCATTAGAGGGAGTAACAATTGTTTATCCAATGAGTTCGTTGAATGCGTATTTATACTCCATATGCATAAAATTTGCTCACATTAAGTATACAGTTATAAGAAAATGGTTATACTCAATACGGAGTTATCTTTTTGTTTAAAAAAGAAATTCGTTGTATGCATGTCACAATCTTTATGAAAAAATGACGAGTAATATTCACCGACGAAAGAGAATATATATGCGGATAATATGAAAACATTTGAACAATTTTTAAACTAGCTCAAAATCGTGAAAGTAGGGCTTTTTACAAGGGAAAGGAATAGTTTTTGAATTTTGACGTCTTTAACTGAAGATTGAAGTCCGAGACAAGAAGACAATTGGGCTGTTCTATTTGAGTAATACTTGCAACTTGGCCCATTACGTCCGTGTTTGTCAAAATAGCAGCTCTTCGAATCATCCAAGTAAGCTCCCAGCGGCCCATTTACAACACTTCAAACAATGTACGCTCCCAAACTTTTTGTGCGAGGCAATTACTGAAGCAGAAATTCTTAGGTAAGACGAGTGTATGTATATCCGTCTTAAGTTTACGACGGGTCAATTATTGTGGATAAAATAAAAATAAAATGCATAGAGAAAAATAAAAACTTATCTTGTATGTATAATTGGGATAATACTTGACTCGTATTATTGTTAAAATGGATAATTCGTCTTAAGGGATACTTATCGTTACTGAAGAGGACTTTGATTCGACTACTCAAACAAATCAACCTTAGTTAGGACAAGTACCACCGAGCATTATATAGTGAAGGAGCATTTTGATCCTCTCTATTTATTTCCTTCTTTATTTGTTGTCTATTTTTTTATCAACGGTTTAAATTTTAGGGAAATTTAACACCAATAATCCAAACTATTGGTGGTCTTCCATAAATAATCCAAACTATATTTAATTCCGTAATAAACCGAACTATGACAACACCCTTCTCTAAATAGACCACTCAACCTGCTACCTGTTTAATAGGTCACACTTATCTAACTCCATCTTCTTCAACTAACAAATAAATTACCAAAAAAAACTCTACCAACAAAACCAAAAAAACCACAGCCCAAAATCCTCCAAAAATTATAAAAGAATCTTGCAATAATGGCAGATTCATTGTTGAAACCTCCATCTAATAGATTATATAAATAAATCTTATTATTGTATATTCCAAGCAATATTGTTGCCTAATTATAAGATAATGATATTGTATATTTAGATAGCAAATATTATGTATACATAACATATTTTGGCTGGAATAAGGAGAACGACGTATTGACATTCCTTCAATCTTCGATTTGTGGTAGCCGTTGCTTCGATGTCTAAAACGATAAAGAAGCAATGCTAGATAAAATTACCAAAAAAATTCAAACCCCTATCAACCCCACCATCAATCCCCTTAAAGTAGCATAGTTGATTATCAAATCGCGTTCTCAAACACCAGTTAACCCACAAATTATAATTGAAGTGACTGAAATTCGAAAAAATCCCCAAATTTTAGGGTTGGGTTTATGAGGGTCGAAAATTAGGGCAACAAACAGTGGTGCATGGGTGTAGAGTGCTAGTGCACATGACAGGTGGTCGATGAGGAAGGTGGTGGTAGTGGTTGGTGGTCGACGGTGGTGAAACAGTGGTAGCGGCCGATGGTGTTACGCGGTGGCTGGTTTGGATGGTGCTCGGTGGATGACGATGAGGTTCATGGTGGTGGTGTACGTTGAAGTCAAAGAGAAGAAAGAAGAATCGGTTTCATGGATTTTTTAATTAGGGAGTAGATGTGAGGTGGTTATTAATGGTGATGTTCTATTGTAGAGGGGAGGAAGAAGTTGAAACCGGATATTAGAGGTCATCCTCCGGTAAAAATTAGTGTGGGTCTATCTAGAGAAGGGTGTTGTCATAGTTCGGTTTATTACGGGATTAAATATAGTTTGGATTATTTATGGAAGATCACCAATAGTTTGGATTATTGGTGTTAAATTTCCCTAAATTTAAATCTTTAAAAATGCAAAGATCATACAGTGTTTTAAACTTTTTTCCGTCTTTTGCTTATTCACTGTTACACCCACCTTTTCACCATAGAAGTCACTGCTTTCCCCCCTTAATCCTCCTTCACTTTCATCCACTCCTCCACATTACTCCTCTCAATTCACGCCCCTTTAATTCTGGCCCACATATATTTATCAACAGATTTGGTCTTTCTCCTCGAAAACCATCTTTTCGTGTAAAACAAAAAATTGGAATGAATAATAAGTTGATAGGTTTGAGTTCTCATCTACTCTGTATTATTGGTTGCTTTGATCGAAGATTTATTGTCTTAATTTAGCCTTTATTTTATTTTTATTTTTTCTGCTGTTGGTGATGGCCTTATCAAGGTAATCTATTGCATTGACAATAATTTTTATTTGTCTTTGAATTGATTGTATGATTGAGTTGTTTTTGCAACTTGTTGGGGTATGCTTTATTTTGACGTGGGTACCTCAATTTACTGGCTGAATCACACTTTAAAATAGCTGATATAGGTATCGTAACCATGACAAGATCCATTGTACCTACAACTGTGTTGATATAGTTTGTGTTGTTTGGATCATGATTGTTGTGCCATAAGTTGTTTTGTTTTCTGTTTATTATTTCACTTAACTGCTTTCGTACAACTAAAGAAGAGGGCAAAACCAATTGTCAACGTAATTGGATTACCGTGATAAAGAAAGTAGCAGTTATCTTCTATTGCAGGACAACCTTTGATGAGTTGGAGTTGAATCATTCAAAGAGGCCATGAAATTAGTGCTTTACCTCATGGTTCCAAACCCAGGTTGTTTTTGTCTTCCGATGAGCGTCTTCTGAGATATACAGTCTTAACTAACTACTTGATTGCTTGAAAGTCAAAATTTGTGTGACTATGTTTTTGGATGAATTGAATGCATATTTTATTGTCGGATTTAATTGATAAATTTTGTGAGATCTAATGTTTGATTATTACTAATTTTGATCGGTTTTGTTCATTTTATATCTTTAGTTTGATTGTTATTGATAGGGTTTGATGATAATATCGTCTACAATACATTGGGAAGAGTCAAATTGAACAAAATTGAATATAAAAACCATCTTACACTCACAAATTGTTTTTGAAAGACTGACAGTAAGGGATTTCGTGTTGAATAGGTAGTCATAGTGTTAAAGAAAGTAGTCTTACATACACAATGCATAATGAAATCATCGGTTTAGAGACCTTGCACAAGTTCCGTAGAAATTCCCCGTATTTCACTTTTTGTATATTCTTAGCATTGTGATTACTATTTTGAGCATGTTCTTATTAGTAAAATGACATTCTATTTGCGGGATGAAACGAGAGATGCACAAATTCTTAGGTGAGACTGATTCTACGATAAAATATCACGAGACCTCTTACTTAAGGGTGGTTATTTTGTTTTTTTTTTTTTTTTTTAATTTGAAGTTATTTTTTTTGTTGTTGTTGTAGGTCCCACGTGAGACCTATTGGAAGAGATGAGGGGATAGAGGGGAGGTAAGGGGAGGGGACGGGGAAATGGGAATTCACACCGGGTGTTTTCCTTCCAAGTCTTTCTCATGATAACGAAGAAGTGTGCTTGCCGTGTCAGTTGTCACTTTGCTCATGTTCCATGTTCGTCCGTCCAAATTATAAGGATATAAATTACGGAGTACGTGACTTTATCCGATTGTTTACGATGCTCTATTTGGTGTTTTGTAGAGTGGCATAACAAATGAGTTTGACTACATTGAGTTACCAAGTCTTGCCTCACTCGGCAACTCCTGATAATTAAACGACAATTTGAAGAAATCATTGCTGTAGTTTCAGGTTGTACAAATGGTGAAACTCTCTGTACCTTTTTGTGACCGACTAACAATCAATCAGATATAGGAAGTTTGGTGTCCAGGGTTTGATGCTATGTAAAATTGTAAATATGTAATGTGATTTGATTACTGCAATATATTCTAGGATCATTCAAAAGATGTGGCCTAACAATGTAGTGTAACAATTATAAGCATCTAATGTTACATACGGAGTAGAACTATATAAATGACCTTTTTAATGTTTAAGAATTATTTGAGATTTGACGAAATTTCCGATACCAAACCTAAATACAGCTCAAATGTCGCCGGAATACCAAACTAAAATTTGTGTCTTAATTCTCCTTGTAAATCATAGTGGGGAAAACTACGAGTCTAAATCAGAAATAGTCTAAGATCTTCCACGTTTGGATAATTATATTGACCTTTTAGAAAGTTGAAGCAGCTACTCAAGTTTAGATTGTGACAAGGAAATGTCTTCTTTCTCGTCACTATTTCTGAATTGCCAAATCAGTAAAACAAGTAAGGGCTGTTTATCAAATTGATAAAAAGAGTACGAGGTAGTAACAAATTGGTAAAAACACTAGGGCTATGTGATAAATTGGAGATAATCAGATAAGTATAGAGTAAGTGATATTCAAAAATTAAATAAATAATCAGGTTCAAAAAAAATTAAATAAATAATCAGGTTCAAAAAAAATTAAATAAATAATATTAATATTATTTAATGAAGGTACTTTGAACTTTGTAAAGAGAAAAATATTTTTGACCCATATTATACTCAACCTGAATTACTCCCTTCGTTTCGTCATTTGTTTAAATTTCAGTTTCGCACACAAACCAAGAAAAGTCATAAATGACACATAGACCCTTATGACACCAGCAATAGAGTGTCATGGGAGGGGGTTTGTATACATTTTTTTGGAGTTGTTCACAAACCTCCCTATTGTTGGACACAAAAATGATACAAATGGTTACAAATTAGTAACCATATTTGTTCTATGACATGGCAAAATGAGATCCATTTTCTTTGTTCACCCAAATAAAAAATGTGATAGGGAAAATTTGTAATTACTCCTTATAAATACATTTTTTCTAAAATTACTCTTTTATATAATTTTTTTTGGAAATTACTCCTTTTAAAATACTTTTATCTAAAATTGTTCCCAAATCTCATTTTCGGTCAAACAAAAGTGGAATATTTCGATTAATTTGAACATGTTTAAGAAGTTCTTAAATTAATGTACTTCTAAATTCCTAAGAAAGATGTTCAAATGGGTGAGAGGGGGTTAAAATCCAAAACTAAATAGTACGGAGTAACATATATGACTATGAGATGTTACCTAAGAAGGCACAAATTTCATCGACTCTACCAACTTGGTAGCCTGTGCTATAGCTGATGTTTGTTCCTCCTGCAATTAAGTGACTATCTAAGTGAAATGAATACAAGAAAAATGGTACTGCATAAAGCATTGTTTCAAGTCAAAGAAAAGATAAGGATATGCAAACATTACGGATAGAAATAGAGAGCCACCATATAAATACCTCAATGCTTTGTTTGCCGAACCATGTCCCCTATAAGGTATTCCTCCTGTTCTTCTCAAACAAAAGATGACAAAAGCAAGGAAAGGGTCGAGATTTACTTCTGCTGCTGCACTTGCACTTTTCCTCACATCAAAAGTTTGAACCTACAAAAATTTAAGGCCAGGTATTTCAATATTATCTTTTTCTAATGTGATATAAAAGATGGTTGTTTGGTAGTGGTCCTATAGTATGAACCTCAAAAAATGTCATCTATGGGTTTATTGTTGGAGATGTTTGTAAAATGGTAATGTGTCATGGATAAACCTCCTTTTGGTTCATCCATTGTAGATGCCCTTAGACTACTAATCACTACAATGGGAGAGATAGTTATGTGAAAATGGATAGAATAAGTCGATCAATTAGTATAATAAAACTCAACTTGAATTACTTCCTCCGTTTCGTCATTTGTTTAACTTTCATTCTCCAACAAAAACTTAGAAAAATCCTAAAAACAGATATATCCTTAGGCTACTACGAGTATTTAATAACAATACAATGAGAGATAGAGTTATATGTGAAAATGGATATAGGGGTAGATTGGTCAATTAGTATAATAAACCTACCAAACAATCGAAAGGTGAACAAATGAATGATACACTCAAAATAAAATACGGAAACAAATGACTGGAACGAAGTATTTGTGATCATAATCAACTCGGACACTGGTCAACTATCTTAGCTGACCTCGTAAAATTTGGGTTTGTATTTTGAACCTTTCCACCAATAATTGTTCTAATATCCTAATAGTGAATTTCCAAAATATTTTAATCTAATAAGGATATTTGATTTTTAAAAATTTGAGTTACGATATCTACCCCATAATCTGTAAGGCTTGATGATATTACAGTAATTTTGATGTTCTTATTTCACCCATTGCATTTTTTTAAAATCAAGCGAAGAAAAAGTAATTGTTTTGGAGCATGTAAGTAAAATTGTAATATGTATGTTAACATTTCAAATTAGTTTAAATGCTGTCACGATGGAATCATGAAGTACAAGTTCAAGAACGTTTGAATACTACGGAGTACTTCCTATATAACAGTATAATGAATGACAAAGTCAACAAATATGTTTTTCGGTGTACTCTCTGTCAATTTCTGCTGCAATTTTTAAGTTGCATTTACATCTACATAATCACACAAATTTTACAAACAAGCAATTTTATAGGCAAAATTTTAGAAACGTACGATTACAACAAGAATCTTAAAACAATAGAAACTGAAATCTAAGATGACATATACTAACTTTATCAAAACAACAAGCAAACCTTATTCTGAAATTGATAGCACCAAATAATACCGCATTGAGGGACCGCGTGCGCTAGCGTGCGGTCCAACGATTAGTTCAAATAAATGACTAATTTTGAACCATTAACCTTGACATATAGGATGAATTTATTGATTTTGTTTAGGAGTTAAACACTCTTAGTAAATGGTTATCGTTTTGTCATTATTTTTTAATCATTTATTGTTTGCGACCTTATCAATTTATGACCTATGCATCGCACGGGTTTTGAATCTAGTATATATAATAATAATATATGGAAATAATGATAATACATTTGATGCACTACATCAAATATTACCTTTTCTGAGTTTTCTAATAAAGGGTTCAGTTGCTTATAATTTGATGTACTGAATGAGATGTATGATCCACTAATTGCATGTCATGTGCAGCCATTGGAAATAAATTATCCAAATAATTCATAAATGTCAAACAAAATACACAATGTATGTAGGACAGTATTCTAGAGTATAAGTAAATATAGATTTTCCAAAATAATGGTACGAAAGTAATTTATGTACAATGATACAAAACTAAACTAAAGCAAATAAATCAAGTATGTCAACAAAAAAAAATAGTAAAATAATATTAAACGAATATAAAATAAAGGGAAGAAAATGGATTAACTTTTACATATAAAAAAGTTGGACAAATTGTCGCAATAATTTCACATTTTACCTTAAAAAGGTAATAAATAAAAAATTCTTATAAATGAACGTAAGTTAAGTTTAAATGATTCGGGATCAAGAATATTATATATTCTCCATATATCCATTGATACAATGTCAAGAATTGTGAGAGATTTATAATATACGTATGCGTAATTTTTTTTTTACAATAATTATATTAAAAAAAATTATTACGTTTTTTTGCTTGAATATATGGAGTAAATGAGTAATACAAATATACAAGAAGGTATTATGTGAGATTTTTTAATTAAGGTGTTTTAATTTTTAAATTTGGCAACTAAAAAAATCTTAGTTATATTTAAACAACTTGATTAATGTACTTTAGTTATAGAATTGTAAAAATTATAACTACAAAAAAAAGAATCAAGGGTGACATAAAGTTTTACAAAAATAATTTATTAAATTGAACGAGACAGATTATAAAAAAAAATCCTAAAATTCTTACCATAGGCAATAAATAATGACTAAACATTAACCCTGACTGAAGAAAATGGATCCTCTTTATTTCTTCCAAAGAAATAGATGTCCATTTCCTACCAAGAGTGTATATGTGTTGATATAAGTGGTCAAATGGCCCTAAAAACACTTGCAAAAATGAAAGTAATTGTTAACCTCCCTCCATTGTCTTTTATCTTTAATTTTTCGTCAAAAAAATTATCACCCTTAAAAAACTTTTTTCAGCACATCTAGACCATTAATCAAGTATAGTTGTTCATTTATTCTGAAAGAAATAGAGAGGATCCAAACTTTTGATTGAGATGCATGATAAAAATGAAACACGTGAAAATTAGTTATAGTTCATAAAAATTAATTTATTTGAACAAGTTCATCGATTAGCTAATAATTTATCATTTCATGTGAACAAAACAAAACAAATTATATTATATACGAAGTATATATTTTTTATAGATTACGTGGTATGGTAATGCTCCTAGGTTTTTAGATTTACAGAACATCAGCAGGTGGTTCCGAGGACTGGCTTTAATTAGAAGACAAGTGATGTATGCACTAATTTGCAGCTATGTATATATGATATGGTGGAATAGAAACATTTGCAGATTGGAGTTGAGAGCTGAACACCCGAGGAAGCTATGTCAAGACATTATTTTGGCAACCAAAAGTCGATGTAGAAGGCAAGCAAATCATCTAAGGAGGGAGGACAAAGAATGGTTGAACAATAGGAATTTGATGTAAAAAATAGTGAGGATTTGTTTTGAGTAGGATAGGATGATTCAGAGGAGTATGACACACATGTAAAAAAACGT
>JAUEKU010117967.1:0-12666 GCA_032274805.1 Gypsophila paniculata
GAAACTAATAATATGTTAACGTAATTAGCTAAGACTGTATACACCGTAATATATTTGATATTTCTTAGCCCAATACTTATATACAAGGATGCACTTGATTATTATTTTGCTTCTGTTGGTGGCGCTGGTATGTATGTACTTGATATTAGTGAGTGGAGTAAAGTTTAAAAATTTTGTCATTTATTAGAGCCATTTTATGAGGTTACCAACTTATTCTCTGGGAGTGACTACCCTACTGCAAGTTTGTACTTTCCATATGTATGGAACATACATACTCGTCTCAAAAGGGCTGTTGCCGGTGATGACATTGATATCAGCATCGCAGCAAAAGAGATGTTAGAGAAGTTCGATAAGTATTGGCATGATTATGTTAATGTGCTTGCATTTGGGATAATTTTAGACCAACGATATAAGTTTGAGTTTGTTGGGTATGCTTTGAAAAAGCTACATGGTGAGTTTGAGAGATTAAGGAAAATTGGTGAAGTGAAGCAGCATTTTGAGGGTCTGTATACAACTTATGAACACCAAACTGGTGCTTCCATTGGTCCGGATATGGATGATATCTCAAGAAGTATAAACCCTGATGATGATTTTGCTGTACGTAACACATATTTCATAAATATATTTTTCTATGCATTTATATGTTATTATTATTATATGATTTATTTTGGTTATAATATAGGAGTTCGGTTCATATGACCGAATCAATGTAACAGCTTCAGAATTAGAAGTGTATTTGAGTGAAAAAAAATTCCACTAAAAACTCAGCTAGATGTGCTTGTGTACTGGAAAGAGAACTCCCCCGGTTTCCCAACTCTCTCATCTATGGCTAGAGATATACTAGCCATTCCCATAACTACAGTTGCTTCAGAATCAACGTTTAGCATGGGAGGGAGAATTATAAGCAAGTGGAGATGCTCTCTTTCATCAAAAAGTGTGGAAGCATTAGTGACTTGTAGACACTGGCTAACTGGTTATGATAGTAAGACTTAAAATTTATGATCAAAAACATTGTCATTATATCATGGTTTCATGGAAATATAATTTGCTTAATAATTTCTGATATGTTGTTATACCTTCAACATCCATTGCTAGATTTCAATCTTGACGGCAATGTAGTTTCCATTGATTCTGATAACGAGTCAGATTAGTTCAAGGGTAAGCTTTACTATTATTACTCCGTATTTCTTAATTTAACATGGGCTTATAATTGTAGGTTTGAATATAGCTTAATGCCTTGAAACATGAAGTTTAACTTGGTTTATAATAAGCTAAAGAGAGACTTTTATTTGGATATCCTGCAGGCATTCGATTCGTGGCCATCAACGTCACAAAAGGATGATCAAATATGATTTTTATTCTCATTTATTTGGCAAGTTATATAACGAAATCCTCTCTTTGCAAGCGAAACATCAAAGCAAGAGCCAAGAAGGGTGGTAGCTGGTAGTACTTCATCGAAAGTGTTTATTGTACATAGGAGAGTTATGGAACTGATATTAATAGGTGTACTAGAAATTATGGTTCTTAATGTTGTTCTTAATTGTATGGTGTTAGGCTGTTTACTCTGACTTTTTTTTTCCGCTTTTGCTTATATCCTCAAGATTCGCTCTCTATAGGTCTTTTCAATCGAAAAACCTTGGTCAATTGCTATCGTTTAAGATACTTGACTTTAGTTCACTTATTTGGTAAACTTGCATCTTTTGCGCAAAATGACCTATTTTGCTTTGTTGTTGCTGTAAAAGATAAGTCCAAGATTTTGGAAGGCAAATTTGTTTGGAGGTCATGATATCAATATTACTACTAGTACTTTACTCGGTTGTTTCAATTTAAGCTTACGTCATTGTATAAATCTTAATAAGTTTAATGATCTAAACTCCTTTGAATTCTAGTGCCTTCCTTAATTTGGTAGCACAATTAAGATAAATTCAACGATTATATGTTAACTTGGTAGTGATAAATTGGGTAGGTCGAGTCTGGATTGGGTCGGATTGTTTCGGACTCCAGTGGTATTCAGATCGGGTTGATTTGGCTAAAAATGATTGATCGGATCAGATCAGGCTGGGTTGGATCGTAAATATATATCGATTTTCGTATCATAATCCGAGCAATCAGGTCGGTTAGGAATAAGTTCGAGTCATATCGGTTATCGAGTACAATCGGATATCGGGTTATGTTGGGTCGGAGCGGGTCGGTTTCGATTGTTCAGATTATTCTTTATGACCGGTTGTCGGATGGGTCGGATATCGGATAAATCGGGTCGGTTTTATCGGATCAGGTCGGGTTTTGCTAGGTCTACCTAAATCCCAAATCTATCCACCAAAACCCCACTTCATCAAATCAACAATTGATTCCTCGCTTGTGCTTAAAAGTCACCCATTGACCATTATCAACTGCTTTTCTAACATTTGATACCCGCTATCAACCGTGGTCAAGTATCCATCTGTTTTATTCTATTAAGCGTCTGTTTGACCTAACTTGTGTAAAATAACTTTTATTTTTGAAAAACAACTTATTCATAGACAGTATGGAAAAATTGATGGCGTTTGGCTTTTGCTTTTAAGAAGCACATTTTACAATTTTATGAGTGTTTGGCCTAACTAATTAAGATTAGTTTTTCATTGATAGATTTCATATAAGAGTATTTATATTATTGATTGATAATTGTTGGGTTAAATACATAAAGTTAGGACCTCATATTTATATTATGAGTAATATTTCAATTTACCTAAAATATAATATTAATCTTATTTCTTAATCTCATACCATATTATTCAATATGATATTCTGTTTCCTAATACTATTCTATTTTCCTAATAAACTCCCTCAAACTCATGGTAATTTTACACTTAAAATTTCCATGTGTTTGCCAAATTAGATTAAAAAAAAACAATATCACATGTCTTCTTTTATTCTCTTTGACTTGGTCTTCATAAATTTTCTTCATCTTCACATAGTTGGCACGTTAAATAGACACCACCGGATCTCTTTTGGAGCAACCCGGGTGAGTCAAAGTAAAAATCTTTCGTAATTAGACAATACTGGATCTCATTTGGAGCAACCTAAATAGGTCAAAGTAAATATCTATAGTAGGTGAAACCACTGGATCTCAATTGGAGCAACCCAAGTGGGGCGAACATGGAAATCAAACGCTATTAGGCCTCAATTGGAGCAACCTAAACGGTCCGTGTATAGATCCATACGAGAAGTGGACGCCACTGAGTCTCATTTGGAGCAACTTGGGTGAGCCATATGATTATTGATGGTAATGGACAATGAAATCGCCTTATCGAAGTTGAAGATTTGGTTATTCTTGACGTAGCATTCAAAGGGTAGATTAAAGAGTAATTTTTTTGGTTTTTTTGTTTTTTTAGAAGTAAGACCTTATAAGAAATAAAGTATATAGATTATACATGAATCCCGCCGGTGGGTATTATAGATTATTAACCCACCGACAGGGCAGCGGAATTAATGTTTAGAGTCCTCAGGAGAGAGGCTCTGATACCATGATTTGACACGGACCAAACATTGAAAGCCAACATTTGACATGGACCTAACATTGAATTGCAACGTTTGCAAAGGACCAAACATTGAATATTGCTGTTTAAAAGAGGCGCAAACATTAAAACTCATCAATTGAAATGGCTCAAACGTTCATGTTTAACGTTTAATATGGCTCAAACGTCCAGCTTCGACGTTAAACCCGCAGCAAACAATAACATTGATTATTACTACCAGCAGCAAATGTTGAGACTCAACGTTGAACCCCCTTTCAAACGGCCAGATTCAACGTTAAGGCCACAGCAAACGTCAAAACTCAACGTTTAACGCATAGCAAACGATAAGACTCATTGTTAAACCCAGCACCAAACGTTGAACATCAATGTTATACCCATCCCAAACGTTGAAGTTCAACGTTTTACACCAAACCAAACGTTGAACTTCAACGTTAACACCCTACACTACCCAGAAACAGGCAACACTTTGAAACAATGCATAATAGCAAAACCGGGTTACGAAATATCTTCGACGTTTTATAACGAATCGTCGACCAAATTCAAAAAAAAGACGTAGCATACCCCTAAGCCCTAACCTTCCTCTTTCACTCATTCTTGTTTACTGTCCGAAAACACAACTCCACCACGTGCACAACCACCTCCACCACCAGCACCAACCACCACCATCACCTGCCACCACCATCACCCACTACCAGTGGAACCGAGCACCACCAACACTACTGCTGCCACCCTCGAAGCATCTCCTTAACCGCTCCAAGCACCTCCATAACCGCCCAACACCACTTACAACACCCAGCGCCCAGCCTACAACAAGTAAGTTGGCCAAAAATTGCGCTGCATTGGTTATCGTTGAATCGGATTGTTGCTTGTTGTTGATTCATTTTGCCCATTGCCCTTGTTGGAAACGTTTGTGTTGGGTGGTTGTTGAACGTTTTGTGCTGGGTTATTATGTTGGAAGCGTTTTGTCGGGTTGGAAACGTTGAACTTCTCCATCTGCGCTGGGTTGTTACGTTGAAGTTCATTGTTTGTGCAGGGTGTAACGTTGAAGATGACTGTTTGGCCTTGGTTCAAACGTTTATTATCTTTAACGTTTGGCCTGGGTATAACGTTGAATATCAACGTTTGGCCTGGGTTTAACAATGAAGATGGACGTTTGACCTGGTCACACACGTTCTTCTTCAACGTTGTTTCAAGTGATACTTAACAGGAGACACTAGACACTATATTAGGCACGTATGATTAAAATTATGGGCTGCTTTAATTAGTTTTTCGCAGCAATAAAGCTGCTGGACAGAAACAACAATAATACTCTGTTTTCGTCATCAAATTGTGCGCCGCATAAGTTGAGTTAAACCACGAAACTTGTACCATGTCTTCATGGGTCCTTGAGGAGTATATCCATGTTTTAAAGTTGAGTTTTTGGTGTCGTTTAATGGTCATTATAATGTAATTATGCCTGCTGGACAGAATGTGCAGAAAATCTGTTTTTGTCCGTTTCGCGGAGCATTTGACATCCAATTCCGTCTCGCATAGGTAGAGCCTCGACCCAATATCGATACGATGTTTTATTGTTGCCATTTTGAACTCTACTTTTTGCATAGACCAGCTAAAGGGTAGAAGTGCACATGGGATACATACAGCGACTTTTCGAGTTTCTTTATAAAATCAGGTTGTAATTTGGTGTCGAAAAGGAGACCCTTATGCATAATATCTATATTATATATGTCCCCTTAAAATGTAAGGACACTGAACATTTTGAAGTGAATTTTGTTGTTTTGTTGAAGGATGCAAAACTTACGGCGATGACGACGACTATATAGGACTAAATCGAAATAAGATAGTAGTTTAGAACTTTTTCAGTTAGTTTCTTTTCATAAGGTCACAAATTCAGACTACTTTACAATAATCATTGTTAGTGTTGGTTTAAACGGCCATATTTAACGTTTGGGCCTTTACAAACGTTGAATCCCATCGTTTGTCCCAGCCAAACATTGCATTTCATTGTTTGGGCTTTCGTTTAATATCAAGATTCAACATTTGTCTCATCTCCAACGTTGCAATTCAATGTTAGGTCTATGTCAAATATTGGTATTCAATGTTTCGTCCTGCTAAAACGTTGGCATTCAATGTTTGGTCCGTGTCAAACATTGGTATTCATTGTTTAGTCCCATGTCAAACAATGACATTCATCTTTTGTGTCCATGTTTAACAATCAAATTCATTGTTTGTCCAGGTTAGACTTAGGGCTCGTAAATTTCAGAAACAATATTCAACAAATAATGTCAAAATGGATTAATTTAACCTAAATGAATTCGTAGTTAGTTAATTTACCTCCGATTCGTTGTTAGACATTGATTTTGAGGCTTAAATATGTTATATTTTGTTTCTTAATTTGTTTGAAATTGAGAGAATTTGGAGGAGAGAGAATAGAAAGTGAAATTGTAACAAGGGCAATTTTGTATTTTCGTCTGTTTTGGTTGACGATTTGTTTGAAAACGTCGACGATATTTCGCAGCCCCCATGACAATTCCACCCGCCACCCGTATTAGGTCCATACATATAGTTTAGGCCCATAGCTTATTTGGTCCATATATATAGTTTAGGCCCATAACTTATTGTACTTATAAATATGCTTATTGATTAATGAGAAGGTAACACAATTCACATATTACACATTTCATATTGTATCAACCCGCCACCCGTTAATAATCCACCAATACGATTAAAATGGGTGAACGAAAACCCGATATAAATGGATAACGGTGGATGACGGGTGGATATTTACCTGATGGATGGTGGGTCGGGTGAAACTTTTTCACCCGTTTCATCCATCCATAACCCGATATTTTTTTTTTAATTATAAAATTTTTAAATATTACACATAAATAAAAATGTTTATTACTTAATTACCTTATTTTATTTATCATTCAACCATATTTATTTAAAATATCTTCAATTATTACATTAAAAAGTGTATTTTGCATTTTATATTCCATTGTTAAAGAAAATTTCTTACTTAATAAACTTAATTTCATACTCTATATACCACCCATTTTATCACCTGATCCACCCGTGGAGGATGGATGGATGGATGCGGATGATAGATTTCGTGGATGACGGATGGATAGGATGATGATTTTAGAGTAATGGATGGGTGCTGATGACGCATCACCCGACCCGCACCCGATCCATTGCCATCTCTAGTTACATGTGAGTTATCCCACATGGATAAGAGAGGAGGATATGCTTTACTTTATAAGGCTCTAAAGGGTTACTCCCTGTATTGCTAATTGGTTTTAGAGTGGAATCCTCTTGGGTTTGTACTGTGGTTGTTCTCTCCTCCGTATAAGCGTGGCCCAGGCACGATTATAGAAATTAATATGGTATCAGAGCTCACGGTTACATGACCTGGGTTTCGTGGATTAACTGGGCCATTTAAGTGCCAGCTGGGTTAGGCGCTAATTCGCCCCAGGCTGTGCCGTTGTTACCGCTAGAGAAAAAAATTCTATCGGTGATGGTTCTAGTTGAATTTAAAAGTGGGCTCATATGTGAGGGGGGAGTGTTGAGAATTGACTCTTAAACCCATATAGTCACATGTGAGTTATCCCATGTAGATAAGAGAGGAGAAGATGTTCTACTTTATAAGGCTTTAAGAGGTTACTCCCTCTAAAGCCAATTGGTTTTAGAGTGTAACCCTCTTGGACTTGTACTCTGGTTTCTCTATCCTCCGTATGGGCGTAGCCCAGACCTGATTATGGAATTTAATATTCGCCTTAACTTATTCATGATATAAAAAAATATTATGGGAGTGACTTTAGATATGGGTGTATAAAAAGGCAAGCAATTCACACAATTTTGGGAGAAATAGAGTAAAATCTTCAAATTGGTGCTTCGACGTTTTTCTATCAAAAACTACTTTTTTGGCTTTTAAAAAGTTGTTTTAAACACATAAAAAGGTGGTGTTTGACCAAACTTAAATATTTTTGAGTTAAAATCACTTCAAAAAGTTAGGCCAAACACCCCCTAAGTTTTCTTAATCAACAATTTTTCTGGTTTTTCAACCCTCATATTTTATTGGAAAATTTAACAACAGTATATCAAATTATTAGTCTTCTTCTCATAATATACCAAACTACGTTTTATTATACAGTAAACCAAACAATGATCCACCTCTTCCCAAACTATACCTGCCTCATAAGTCTGCTTCTAAATTATTCAATTACAAAGGTCTTCTTTTCTGCCTTCAATAATACCCTCTGAAAAAATCTTATAGTTATGTGGTGTAAGAAAATTTACTAGGTGTTAAGATAAGGTTTGACCATCTTAAGAGGTAACCCGTCACTTAGGGTATAGTTTGGGAAGATGTGAGTCATTGTTTAGTTTATTGTATAATAAAACATACGTTGGTATATTATCGGAAGAGGTTAATTTTATACCAATTTCTAACGATACCCCCCACCGGCCTTCTCCCTTATGTGGATATATATTGCATCAATTTCAGGGTTTCCCTTGTGTTGTTTATTCGGACCCTAGATTTTGTTAATGGATTTGAACTGAAATTAATAGACCTGAATTAAATTAAATCGATCTGAAATTAAGTCCAAAATAACAGGGCCTTTGTAACCCTTCATTTTTATGTGTAGCAAATTGGTCTCATTAGTTCGATTAAAGAATCGAGGAAGTAGTAAATACCCTAAATAGGCCCCATAGACTTTGACTCACTTTGCCACTAAGTGAGTTTTAAACCCTTAACATTGATGTGTAGCAAATTCGTCCCATTAATTTCAATTAAGTGTAATTAATAACCCTTATATTTCAAACTATCCCTTCAAAAAAAGTTTATGCATATTAATAAACAAATAAAACTATTTCCAAACATATTAATTACAATAATATGAATTAGTTTATGTTGTACTCGATTCTTTTATTTATAATAATATTCACAAAAAAATCATTACATTTTAAAAGTCAAATTAATCTCGATTTGTAACTAGTAGTAGTACTCCCTCCAGTCCATCTTTTTCTTCCACTTTTATTAAAATATTCCTCACATATGAATATAAATGTGGAAGAAAAAGATGGACAAGAGGAAGTATATAAATGTATGAAAAATAAAATTATAAATATTACATAACAATAAGTTAAGTAAATTCATATGTTGTACTTTTGGTAGAAATTGGACTACTTTCGATTTAATTTTTGAATGTAGGAAAGAAGCGGACTTGGAGACGAGAAGTGTATAAGCTAGAAAGGGAGGAAAATTGAAGGTAAGAACAATATAGGCCCAAAGATAAGAAATGAGAAGGACCAAAGCTCAATCCAAGGTCAAAGCCCAAGTCTTGAAGTCAATAGAGCCGTCAACTGATCTATAGATTAGAGACAGTCAAAGGGTAGATAAAGAGGATAGACAACAAAGGCATGTGCGTAGCAGTCAGCCAATCTATAGAGCAGAAATCTCATCGATTTATTGATCGCGGGCCCTATTTTATAGGGTTGATAGATCACTGGGAAGCGATATGTGAGGATCTCTTATAAGAAAATTGTTTGATTTTTGATCAATCCGATATAATAGAGAACCTTTTTCTTAATGGGCAATGCTAATTTAGGTCACTCGTATAGTACAAAACGTCTTATACAATAATGTTGTGTATGACAATATATATCAGGCTATTTATGGGCTCAACAATAATTAAACCATGTAAATGGCCCTGATATGATCTTATTAGATGAGCTTTGCATTCTTGTTTTACGTAATTGCTCTTTCATATATAATTTTTATTCCGATGTATACATTTCGTCATAAAATTTCCAAACATTGCCCTTTTACTATTCTCACATAGTGTACAGCTTTTCTATCTTTTGCTAAAAGTTGACCCAAATTTCCGTACAATCGATCAAGTCAAATCATAGATGATAATCAATGGCTGTATATGATTCTAGTATGTGGTAACAATTAGTTAACCATCATCTTTTTAAATAAAGTATAAATTAACTTAGTGAATTGGGATTAAATTCTTATAATTAGGTTGTTTCAAGGGTTAGGGGAAATGGTGGTGGTGCATTTTGTGGCTGAGTTAGGGTTGCAGGATGGTGGTGGCCGACGGCAGTGAAGGTAGCCGACGGTTCTGTGGCGCCTAGGTGTGCGGCCATGGCGGTGTCTAGGGTTAAGGGACGAGGGATGGGCGGTTCTGGGTGGGTTGGATGGTTCTGGCGGTGTCCGTTGTGGGTCGGGTGGGCGGTATGGCATGGGTGGGCAGCAGTTAGGTGGTGCAACTGTGCAATTGGTTTTTTTTTTTCTTAATTTATTTACCTAATTAAAAATAATAAAAATGATTGTTTTTAAATTATTATTTCAATTATAATATTTAAATATAGATATTTTAATAATTTTATTGATTTGGTCTCGTTCCTAATTAACGGGTCATTATGGGGTCGAGTCATAACTCAAAATTTTTGGGTCTTGACCCTTAAAAATGGGTTAGGTCGCGACAAGTCTACTCAACATTGATAAGGTAATGCTCTGTGTCGGTTAGTCAAGTGAGCTTCAGTTTATCTCCGTGTCGTCACATTAGATAAACTGATCACCTTGAATCCATTAAATTTTTTTATTGAATCATTCGAATCGGTTAATATTAGGTTAAATAAAGTTTCGATTTGGTTTCGGACACATGAATTGCTTAGTACTTTTAACTTGACAGTAGGTCTCCAGTAAGACCGTCTTATTGTAAAACTTACAGTATAAACAATAAAAAAAAGGTGAGATGTCTTATTATAAAATAAACTCGTCTCATTTGAGACTTTGTTTTAACTTGAATCTCGAGACAAATTACCCGAGTTGTGTTTATTGGATATGAGTAATTTTTTTGAATGAATTTATTAAACTAAATTGAATCTTTTTTTACCAATTTGGCATAAGTATTGAACTTTTTTTACCAATTTGACACAAGTAATTAAAACTTTTTTTACCAATTTGGCACTTAACCCCTACTTTTTTTACCAATATGGTAGTTTGGCCAAGATTTGAACTAGATAACCCCTAATATAACTAAGATCCATATCAACCCGATCCAATGGTACAAGCTTTATGCGTTTTAAACCAACTCCACAGCTTGAAACATAATATTCACTCAATCCCAGTTATTTGTTATCGATTACTTTTGAAAGGCGTATCAACAAATTGTTACTTCCTCCATTTCATGGAGTTCTATACGTTTGCTTTTTGAGAACTATTCATATGTCAGGAGAATTTTCGATATAATCTAATATATGACATAAAAGATAGTCACATGAGATCTTGTTTGAATAATTTTACCGAATATATTATGAATATTAAATTTTTATAATTTTTAGTAATATGTAACTAAAGATATGAACAAAAGAAAACTTGCATTGACATAAATATAAAAAACAAATGTATAGAATCCCACGGAATAGAGGAAATACTTTTTAAAAAAATTTGCCGGTTTTTACAAGTGGGAAAAACTTTTATTGCACCTTGACATTTTCATAGTAATTTACGTGAGAATATGGCAAGGTTCGAGTCCAGATAAAGATTTTGTGTCTTACCTTATTACTTGATGAACCAAACAAATATAGAAAAACTGCTAATCAAGACGGAAACAAGTATCAACCCAAAACAAATAGAACCCAAGTCTTGAACAGAACCAAACCAACCCGACTTAACTAAAACCATACTCCCTCCAGTCCAAACGAAACCGCTCATACGTTTTTTCACGTGGATTAAAGAGAGGGATAAAATTTATAGGGGTGGGCCATGTAGCTAAAGGAAATGGTAAGTTTGGTAAGTTTATAGAGGTTTATAGGCGTACTTTATAGGGGTAGTATGGTTAGTTGGATTTGAATTTTTTGAAAAAGAAAAATAGTCGGTTTAAAATGGAACGGACCGAAACTCATCCACCACCTGCAGTGTCTGTGTCACTCAAGCAGTCCAAAATCGTGGCCTCCTTGAAAAGAAGAAGAAGATCATCAAACAATCCCTTAAATTGGAGGGATCCTTAGGGGACAAAAAGAGAAGACAAGATGGCCGCAGCAACAACAATGGGGGACACAAACACTTCAGATTTCGCTGTTGGTTGTGTGCTTCATATCAAGACCACTTTGGGCGATGATTTCGAAGCCCAAGTCATCACTTTTGATCCCCCTTCCAACCTCCTTGTCCTTCATATCCTTTTCCCTTTTTTTATATACACGCGTATTTTATTGTGAGACCGTCTCATGTTTATGAGTTTATCATAGGAGTCACCCATGATTTGTTTGTTTATTGTGTTTAGTTCTTTGTTGGCTCATTATTAGTTTATTAGAGGATTGCTACCGACAGTCACTCGAATTAATGTCTCTTCTCTCGTAAGACATTTAACGATCAATATATCTTGGTAGAGAATTATTAATAGTTTAAGAGCTTATGAGGGGAGACTGTCGGTAGCAATCCTTTAGTTTATTATGAGACGAACCCACTAGTTAATTGTTTATTTTTTAATGAACCCAAAAGTTAACTGTTGATTTAAGTTTATTTTTAGTGTGAGACCGTCTCATGAGTGGTAATGATTATCATGGGACTGACCCGTGAGTTGTTTGTTTATTGGTTTAAGTTGTTATTAGTTGGTGTTGTTACCAAGTATCCCAACCAACAGTCGATGTACTCTATTTCGTGGTAATGAAGGCAACTTAATGGGTAGACCCCTCCTCCCAAGTTCGGTTTTTTTCATAAGTTAAGAGTCAGAGTTGAAAACGTGATCACTTGTTTAGCAGATGAGCTCCCTTACCACTTGCTTACACCAACCAACTTTGGTAGTTGGTTTATGGGTAAAGTCCGCGTCATGGTAAGTTTTTCATGAGGCAGACCCGCAAAGTTTTAAGTAAGTTAACGGGGTAACATGACTATACATCGAATGTAATACATTTGATTTGAGTTTTGCAGTAAAGTTTATGAGTTCCTATGTAAATTTTCTGAGTTTTGTGCAACCTTTTATAAGAATGCTCATAAACCTAACAATAAAGCTTGGGTATCAGATTGTGAATTAGCATCTGAGTGAGGATATTAATTGAAAATGCTTGTGTTAGCTGTATATTAGATGTCAATTAGTAGCTGTCAATTACCATCAATCAGCTACTAATTGATAGCTAATTGATA
>JAUEKU010118077.1:0-12664 GCA_032274805.1 Gypsophila paniculata
TATTATTATTATTATTATTATTATTATTTCAATTTATAATAAATTAATAATCTCATCTAAATTATTTTCTGAAGTTTCCTGAAGTTTTCTGAAGTATTTTATAAGTATCGGAAGTTTTCTGAAATTTTCTGAAGTGTTTGATAAGTAACAGAAAAATAAGGTGAAGAGAATAGACCCTTACTCGTCTTCTGCAATTTTATTTATCGTAACTAATTATCGTTATGCTTATGTGTTTGTTTTTTTGCTCGTTAATTGTCGTCTTTATCAATGATTTCATTTTGTTTTTGATGTGAACTAATGTTGATATTTTTGCCAAATTATCTGTTTATCTCTGAATTTAAGTTAATATTTAGCTTCAATTTTAATCTTAGTGTGTATTGATGATCGATTGTATAGCTGATTTTGATTGATTCTAGGGGTTTATAGTGCTCGTAAATTCTGCTGTTGTGTGATGATCTTGTTGAATTTGGCAGTGTTTGATCATGTCGTCGATGCGATCATGTTCACTCAAGCTTTACTAAGTGATTCGCTAGATTGAATTGTTCTATGTTGCGACGTGATTTCGATGCAATGAACTCTGCTTCTTTGCTGTGATCTTCACGAGGTTGCTTAAGAATCCAATTTCTAGACTCACGGGCCACGGCTTTGTGAATTTATCTCGTACGAATGAGGATTTTAGCGTTTTACATGTACAAATGCATTTATGCAATGGCCTTACGGAGTAATTAAACAATAGATTTCCGGGTAGTAATTAACTCACTACATTTGTTAGCTAATTGTGGCCGTTTCATGGTAGAAGACGGTTTTAGACTAGCTGTGACTCCTGTGAGATATATTTGAGTTAAAGAATTACGAAGCCCTTTAGTTGAGTAACTTTCTCAGTATCTTGGCTTAGCTTGGCAAAAAGGTAGCGAACGCTTTAGGTTAGCACCGTGAAGTATGGGGCCGTATGAGCCCATGAGTCTTTAATAATATAATTACTCCGTATACATTATTGACAGTATAGAGTGGTTCGGTAGTACAAAACTTCATATAAAATACCTCGTAACTTCCTGTCGCTAGCTACGCTACTGCTGGCAGTTGTCCATCTGAGTCCCCTTGGTGACTTGGTCACACAATTACAATCGGTATGGAAGTAGTTCAACACTTCAACTGTTGAAGAAAGTTAAGTGATTGGAAGTTTATGAAGCTTTGTTTGCGCTCATGAAATTAAAATGCTCCTGTTTGGTTGTGAATATCCACGACGTAACAGATTTCGTGGCTGCCAGTACGTATAATTACTTGTTATATATACATATTATAGGGGAAAACGCTGATATTTCGGCCAGTTGAAAACATGGACAATCCATGTTTTCCCTTTATCTCCTCTCATCCATTGCTACTTAAAATCTCAGGAATAATGATGGTCGGATGAGTTTCTTAGCCTACTTTATACCAAGGATGTCTGTGTTAGCCTGTACCCGGCCTAGTGATTTCCGTGCACATTACTTAGTCGTTTCAGTAGCAGTACTATAGTGTCCTGTAAAGATGAGCATGGTTATTTGTATAAGAGGGAAAGCTTATGTATGAAAACGTTTTGTATTGTTTGATGATAATTGTGTATACATTACAAGAGTTATTATATAGTAGTAGCCTTGGACCCCTTGGTACAAGGTGGGCTACATTCATGCGTATGAACAAGATCAGGAAAGGAAGGGAATAAGCTAATAGAAATATGTACATACACAATTATCATCAAGCAATACAAAACGTTTTCATACATAAGCTTTCCCTTTTATATGGTATCGATCGCCACCGGTCCTTAACGTTCACACATACCGTCATCATGACTAACAATGTTCTTGTCATCCCCGACCTCAACACACAAGTCATCTTAATTTGTCAATTTATCTCAATGCAAAACACTCACCAATACGAACTATGCTCAATGGGCCTTCCAAATTCAATCCTTCCTTGAAGGATTGGATCTCTTTCAATACCTCGACGGCTCCTACCCTTGCCCGGCCAAGACACTCACGGCTGAAGGGAAGACCTCCCCCAATCCCGCTTACTCCACTTGGACTAGGCAAGACCGTCTTTTACTCGCCTCTCTAGTGGGAATGCTCGATAGTACCATCGCCCCACTTGTCACACAATCCAAGTCGGCCAAAGAGGCTTGGACAATTCTCGCTTCCACGTTTGCCAACCCCTCACGGGGACACATCTTACAAATAAAGAACCGTCTTGACTCGATTCCAAACGATCGGACCAAACTATCACCGACTACATGCACCAAATTAAGACATGTACCCTTGAACTTGCAAACTTGGGCAAACCAATGGACCCAGAAGATATTATTGCAAAGGTCTTACGAGGTCTTGACCCCATTCACTACCGTGCTATCAAAGAAACAGTCAACGCTCACACCTATGTCCTTCGATGCTCTCCACGAGAAACTCAAAGAAACGTCATCCGGACCATCATAGGGGACATGAGAGGCTAGGTTGGATAGATCATCCGTGAGATGTGTGTATAGATGAACATGTTCTTGTTACTTTTAGGGGTGTTTTCATGACACCGTTACTCCTTAATTATATATTTGTCTATTCTTAGAATTAAATAAGATGTGTGTATAGATGAACATGTTCTTGTTACTTTCATATATTAAAATACTTTTTATAAAATTTAATACTACCTCGATTTTTCCATTTGATTTTGTATAAAAATAAATAGATAATAATTGATGGCGACGAAATAAATATTTATGTTATGGGACTCGAGTGTGGACGTAGCTTGACAAGTTTGAACAAATGTGCTTTCTTACGTGGCCTTTTTGTCAATGGTTTCAGTAGTCATAAAGTAATTGTCAATCGAATGATATAGGGATTCAAAATCACTTTTAATAGTTTGCTTTACGTCTTCAAATTCCATGCATGGTTTCCAAACGTTAGTGCCAACTGCCAAAGTTGACAAGGTTGATCTTACTAACACGCACATGGTTAACTTAGACAGCTACTAACATTTATCCTTAGTTTAATGTGTTTAACGGTCTAAAACCTAAGAACTAGGCATTATATGTGCTTCACACTCAAGTGAAATGATTAATGACTATACGACAAGATTTAAAGGATTTACAAGGACCGCGACGTCCTTGATCGAGATAGTGAGCCATTTTAAATTTAAAAGATTATTATACTGAGTTATATTTTCGAGATTATTTGAATGTCAAAAAATTTGTTTTCTTCATCTGAAAGGATGACATGAGATGTTTATTTTCTTGAAGATAATTTAGTTTTCTTTCTTTATAAGTAAAAGTGTCATAAGCTTACTGATAAACATGTTTCCTAATTGTCTATCATGGTTTTATATAACGATGTTTGCTATAGTCAAACGTACGTCCATCGTTCTTTGGTTATAATAGTTAGCTAGGAATATAGTATTACTTGTATATTATTGATGATATATTTTGATATCACGATGATTTTATATAATATCTTAAGAATAACATGCAAATCAATCAATCAATGTAGGTAAGCTAAGAATACTCTCTAGGTAAGTTAGGTATCAATATCGACAATATGTAATATGATCTATCAAATAGATATAGCAAAATATCAAGTGAAATCAATGTAATATATTGATGTATCATATACTCCGTCTGCATATATTTTGTACGTGTATGTTAATAAATTCAGTTGAAATCAGCGTGATATATTGATATATTGAAATGCATCGAATATGATCATAACATTAATGGATATTATAACGTGTATAATACTACACATTAAATGTATTAAAAAATAGCGCATCCGTTTCAAATTCTCAATTAATCAGTATTTGTTGCCTTTTTTATGTGAGAGAATTTAAAATATAGATTGTAATTTTTTGAAAGCAAATATTAATTATATAATTGATAAAAGTGTCGAGATTAATAATAATCTTCTTAAAAAATTAAAAACTTCCCAAATCATTATGATGAAAGTTAAAGAAACATAATTGTATTTTTGACTTTTTAGGCTGGCCAAACCCAAACAATACAAACTACAAAGCATATAATAGACATGAAAAATGTTAAGGCAACACGGTCCCTACACTTATTAACTATTAAGTCACTTTAAACATGGGCAACAAAGAAGCCACCAAAAAACTACTCGTAATTGACTACGTAGCGCGTGGACCCCATTACTTTCAATTATACAAACGTTACTGTTCTAAATTACATGTGATCTATATTTGTTGGATTCTCTTCCGCTCATGAAATATTTTCTTCAATCCATCCATATTTTTTCATAATAAATCTTAATCTTAATATCTTATGTACGATTGTCGTATCTTCTTTTTATGATTAAGGTGACCGCTTTAATCTTTTCTAAAGACAGCGAATTCTATCCTCAGATGTTTCCTTTACTATTTTTTATTTACTGGAGTATTTATTTTTTTGTAAGGAAACAAAACATGGATGTTTCCTCCTTGATTCCCTCTCAATCTCTACCATAAATAAACACCATACACTCTTATTTAAATCTCTTGTGTCACCGCGTCACATCATTAACATTAACATTAACATAATAATCTAAAAATAAAAGAGTTTCCCAACGTTCATGACAATGGGGGCTCTAAGGAAATCTCACGTAGCCTTCTTTAACGCCATCTTTATTCTGTCTGTACTCGGCCTCGCTTCAGCATGGAGCGTAGGCGTTAACTACGGTACACTAGGGGATAATCTCCCGCCACCTGCGCAAGTCGCGGAATTTCTTAGGACAAAGACGTCTATTAACAGGATTAAACTGTTTGATGCTAACCCTGATATCGTAAGAGCATTTGCCAATACTGGCATTGCAGTGACCATAACTGTGCCCAACGGTGACATCCCGGGGTTGGTGCAGCTCCCTGGGGCTCAGCAGTGGGTCGCGGCCCATGTTACACCCTTTGTTCCGCAGACTAATATTATCCGAGTCTTGGTTGGTAATGAGGTCCTTCACTGGGGTCCACAGAACCTTATTGATAACCTTGTCCCTGCAATGCGCACCCTTTACCAGGCTCTGCAGCAGTCTGGTCATGGGAACATTCAGGTAATTTTCGGGTTTGTTTGTTATTGTTGCTGTAGAAATTGGTTGAATTTCATGTTATACAAGTTGTTTATGTGATTGAAATTGTTGAAATGCATCCATTAACGTCTCTCTGATTCATAAATATAAACAAACCATTTGGTTATCAATCTCAATGTCGGTAATAATTGCTTTCGGGTTAGAGGTGTTGAATGATTGAATCAGATGATTTTGGGATCGAGAATTCGGAAATTTGTCATTGTTGTAGATCTAACTATAGACTTGATTTGACTCCGATCATTGTATTCACAATTGCCTCCTTTGCGGTCTATGATCATCAAAATTGTTGCAACAGTTGGCTGGTTTCAGGTACTGAGCATTATTATGACAAAGATTGCATTCTATGAAATGCAATCAACTTGATCATTTCAAAGTTGCTCTATTGTTCAGTTGCATATCTGTAAAAGTTTGATTTTTGTGCTTCTAATTTTTTTGCGTAGGATAGGCAGAACGAAAATCAGTGTTTAATGTGGTTTGAATGTGACTGTATTAATCAGTTGACAGTGATTTTCTGAATTTCCAAGTGAATTGATGATTCTGTTCATGCATTGTTATGCAGGTCTCATCTCCTCATTCGTTGAGCATTCTAGCAAGGTCACAGCCTCCAAGCACAGGTCGGTTTCGACCAGGATGGGACGTGGGTGTATTGAAGCCTATGCTCCAATTTCATCGTGAAACCAAATCACCCTTTGTCGTCAACCCTTACCCATACTTTGATTCGGGTCCTTCGAACGTCAACTTCTGCATCTTCAAGATGAACAGGGGAAGATTTGATAGGTGGACCAAAAAGATGTACTACAACATGTTTGATTCACAAATGGACGCGGTCTTCTCTGCCATGAAGGCCTTGGGTTACCCAGACGTCGATATCGTGGTTGGAGAGACCGGCTGGCCAACTGTAGCCGAACCTTTCCAGACTTGGGTCACCCCTTACACGGCTCAGACCTACAACTCGAGGTTGGTCATGGCTGTAAACACAGGCAAAGGCACGCCATTGATGCCCGGGAGGAGGTTTGAGACTTACATCTTCAGCTTGTTCACGGAGAACCTTAAGCCCGGCCCTATTGCTGAGAGGAACTTTGGGCTGTTTAGGCCTGACTTCACCCCAGTTTATGACATCGGTGTCATGAGAAATGGGCCAAAGGTTTGTGACTGAGTCATTTTAGTTTCTTGATTGATTTATAGATGTAGATTTTAATGCTTTAGACTCAGTGTCGAAAGTGACTCTGAATTTGTTAGGCTTTAGACTCAGTGTCGAAAGTGACTCTGAATTTGTTGATAACTATCTTGGCTGTCAAAGAATGCATTCCATTTAGCTACACAGTCATGGTAATTTGATGTGAATCATTTTAATCGAAACTTGTTAAATCAACTGATGAACGCTTTTCTATGTCCCTGCTGTTAGCCTCAACCTCAGCCTCGACCTCAACCTCGACCTTTGCCCGGAACTGGCAAGAAGTGGTGTATGCCAAAACCAGAGGCAAACGATGCCCAATTGCAGGCCAATATTAACTATGTCTGCAGCCAAGGAGTTGATTGCGGTCCCATTCAACCTGGTGGTGCATGCTTTGATCCCAACAACGTGAGGTCCCATGCAGCCTATGCAATGAACGCCTTCTATCAGACCAAAGGTCGCCAACCCTTCCAGTGCGACTTCGCCAACACCGCTTTCCTCAGCGACCGTGATCCAAGTAAGTCAGTTATATATTCTCATCGATGTACTCACTGTAATCCAGAAAGAGTTTTTTCTGTGATCTTCTTCTCGTAGCTCTGATCCGATGTTTCTTTCATTTTGTAGGCAATGGCAAGTGCAGGTTTATCTAATAAGATACTGAAGCGAAGACTCGATTTCGTTGCTATTTAACTAGGATGGCTTAGAACATTTATATTCTTGACCATCAACAAAACCTTTTGTAGTTTTAACCAATTTCTTCATTTAGTTCTTTGTTGATGATCGCCATTTTTTACCAATTTGGGCAGAATTATGTGACGCTTGTAAAATAATGCCGAGTTCTAGGATAAGAAAAACCCTTGCTAGATTTCAGTTCAGGGTAATAATTTTGTAATATACAAGTTAAAACATAATTTTGTCACTCTTTAAACTTTTTTTTTTTTTTATTCTCATATACATTCAACAATACAATTCTTTGTGATTTCATGTGCGAAGTACCGACATCTTATTGAAAAAGGTCCTCAAAACAGATCTCTGGCACGACAATGGTCAGGCTAAGCATAAAATTTGGGTGAGCAAAGTGAATGATCATTCGAAAAAGACGATTCCCAGAGAGTTCATACTGAAATACAGTAATGGCAGGGAAAAAAAGTAACGCCCACCGTGGGGCTCGAACCCACGACCACAAGGTTAAGAGCCTTGCGCTCTACCAACTGAGCTAGACGGGCACCTGTGATAACTGTTTATCCTTTAAATATTGACTCTGCGCCCTAAAATTTTAATTTCAAAGTATAATACAATTGTTATACGGTGTATAAAATCACACTACATATGCACATAGTTTCATAAATGCGATG
Organism: Gypsophila paniculata; assembly: GCA_032274805.1. Lineage (NCBI taxonomy): Eukaryota > Viridiplantae > Streptophyta > Magnoliopsida > Caryophyllales > Caryophyllaceae > Gypsophila > Gypsophila paniculata. The sequence goes on from JAUEKU010118077.1 coordinate 7,617, forward strand.
TTTGTGTAAAAATGTACTATCTCCATTTCATTCATAAAGCCCCATTGAAATTTGGCACGAGTTTTAAGAAAGTGGGAAAAAATAGGAGTATAATGGTATTTTCAAATAAAATGTAAGTTGTGTATATGGAAAAGTGTGAAAAAGTAGGGTTGTTTTGGTAATTTTCAATAAAAAAGTAAATAAATTTGGAAATGAGGCTAAATGAGTGAAATTGTAAAAAAAAAAAAAAAGTGTGGCTAAATGAATAAAATGGAGGGAGTATTGCTTATAGATATGGTTAAAGTTCTTATAAAAATCAGTTAACATGGAGAGAATAGTAATTTTAGATTATTTTTAATTTTAAATATAGAATAAACAAAATTTTAATTCTATCTATCTATCCATCTATAGTACAGGGTATCAGCTAACAATTTAAATGCGTAAATCACACGATTACACGTCTCAAATTTAGAACTCCAAACTAGTAACTTAAACAAAACTAAATCTTAAACTAAGCCGAATTATAAACCAATACGGAGTACGATATATTTTAAAAATAAAACGTTTTGTTTCATTTCACCCATCCCATAAGTCTAATCATGCTACTCTTCCCTTTAACCATTTCATTTCAACGTATATAAACTAAAATCGCGCTAAATAAATAATGCGCTGTGTACTAACACAACAAAATCTACAGTAAAACATAAAAAATCGACCAACAATCCATTCACAAAACCACGCAATTCAACTCTACGACTTATAAATGTTAGTAAATTGCACCGTTGAAACGAAGAGACTGAAAATATAAGAATAGCATCGAATCGCCTTTGCTTTTCTAATAGAACAATTCGACCCTAATAAATGTACCAGGATTGTTCCTAATTTCCTATTGAGATAAGACGGTGTCTTCTGCAAACTGTATGGAATTACAGACATATAACTTTGGAGGTTGTTTTTGTAGTTTGTAAAGATTGATCAAGATGAAGATTTCAGAAAATTTTTCATTAACCGAAAATGTTAAACCATCTATGTTCGAAGTGGCGACTATTCCCGTAAATCTCGTAAATATTTATGCAAGCGTACACTGCGTACTACCCGAACTTACATTATAATATCCCGAGCTTACCCATCTTGAACCAAATTTTAATACACTAAATGAACCGGTAATTTACACTTAAATCACCAACAACAAACTCCACCGGATCGTTACCGAAATCACCACTAGTACTTCCAATTCCGTGCCTAATCACCAGAGGTGGCAATCGGGTCGTTTGGATCGGGTCATATCGGGTCGGGTCATTACCGAGTCATAACGATCTTCGGGTCGGATTCGGGTCGGGTTAATCGGGTTCAGGTCGGGTCGGGTTCGGGTAGCTGTCGGGCCGGGTCACTTTTGGGTCAGGTTATTCTGATAAATTTGTCGAGTCACTTTTGGGCCAGGTTATTCTGATAAATTTGTCGAGTCAGATCGAGTTCTGGTGGGGTCGATTCGTTATAGGATCGGTGATTTCGATAAGTTTGTCAGTAGTCTAACTAGTCATGTTTGGTTTACGTTATATTTTGCCTATTATTCCGTATAACTCAGTAATTCTTTATAATGTTTAAGACATTTTTTTGACAAATTATATTTTCGACTCTATCACATCAGATGAGGTTAGATTTGGTTAGGAGTCGGGTCATTTTTCGAGTCAGGTCAACTGTCGTGTCGGGTCGGGTCAAATAGTTATCAGGTCGAATTCGGGTTACGGGTCGGGTTTCGGGTTTACCTTGATCGGGTCGTATCGGGTTACGGGTTATTCGGATTTCAGGTCGGGTCGGGTTATTCGGATTTCAGGTCGGGTCGGGTGAGACTTGCCGGCTCTACATTAGACCTGGCAAAACTTACCCGACCCGAATGACCCGACCTGAATAACTCGACCCGAACCCGACCTGACACCCGAATTGAAGACCTTAGTTTGATCCGTAACCCGAATTGATCCGACCTGATCCGAAGTGACCCGACTATTAATTATAGCATACGACCTGTTATGTTTAAAAAAGTTGAAAATAACAAACCCGAAAATTACCCGAATCCGAAATGACCCGGCCCGACCCAAATTTGACCCGATTTTCACAAACCCGAAATGATCCGACCTGAATTGACCCGATCCGAACCCGATCCGATTGACCCGTTTGCCAGGTCTACAAGGATCCGTATGGGGTCAAAAGATGGTCTACAACAAAATTCAACACGAGAAGAAAGAGTAAAGTGTACATGTATAAATTGGTGGCGATAATCATCCATTGTCACCAATGTCCTCTACATGTACCACACTGCCACCGAGTGACACTATCTCAATACACCATCTCATGTGTACTGTATTTCAAAATTCGATTTCAAACTAGTGGGGTCTACAATCTACGTTATGCATGTAAGAGGGTTATACAATGTTGACAAAGTAACAAAATCATCTACCATCAGCAATGTCCCCTAGAAGCTCTTATTTATGCTTTCGATATGCTCAATCACCAGTTCATATCGCATCAGGGTGTCTTGCTCCTAAGGGACGCATACTCAAACTAAGAGAGTAGTATAATGACAACAGTGTAAATGTGAGGTCTACGATATGAAGATCGGCCCCTTGTTCAACAAAATATGAAGAACAAATCATAAGAGAATGGCTGACAATACATCAGCTTTGATTAACACATGCTTACATGACAGTATCGAAGTCACCTCTTACATACCTGCTAGCTTCAAACAGAGAGGTAAGTGATCATTATGGGGCTTCTCAATAACATTTTTTTACCTACAAAACCAAGATATGAAGGATTAGTCACATAGAATAGCCGAGAATCTGAAAGACAGTTCATTCCCTAGTATTGACATGTTACTTTTCTTAGAGCAAGCCGGTTACACTGACTAATGATCCTGCTCACTACCCTTAGACCATGCCCATTCAAGGTCATGACCTAGGTCATGAGGCACTTGGGTCACCTTAATCATCAATTAACAAAAAAATTATCATGACTCACGCTCAACATAAGGAAAATATATCCAATTAGTTAATAAACATATCTGAGATAGGTTCTATATATTACCGACATAAGATATGAGAGTTTTGCAAAAAGGTCAATCTTGTGACCTCATAAACTCCCGTGCTTAATGGAGAAGCAGAAGAGACAGTCACCTCTGAATTATGGTTATTTATGGGTAACTCTGAGCTGCAACCTTGAACTAACAGTCTAACAAGAACTGAACCTTTGACCATTGTATTCTCTCTTTAAAATAATACTCCATATAGTATTGCACAGAGAAAATCCTCGTGAACAGCCGAACAAGTAGCTTAGCAAATGACTGGTGAACTCAAAAAAAAAAAAAAAATATCTACCAACAGCACTAATAATCGAATATTGCGTTTAAACCGTCAACTTTTATGCTTTCTGAGCATTGCCCTTCCATAAAACAACAATTTTGGAAATCCGCACATACTCTCATTCCAATTGAGGCCTACGTCTTACATTGATCGCATTTTAGGCTTTAAATTATCATCTTAATCATTGAACTAGGTCAACTAGCACATCGACAATCACATGTATCATGTCAATAGTCTTCAGCCACCTGTTTTTTACTATCTTACCAAGAATGGAAAGAAAAAGTCGGCCATAAACGGTAAGAAAGCATTCAGCAATCCGGTAACAAGTATAGCAATAACTTCGGAAACAGAGTGGACATTGAGATATCAATCGTAAATTCACCATTGAAGTTACTTCCAAGTTGTAAGTGTTTAAGCACATAAGAATTTTTTCAAGGCTGGACAGTTTAGGGTTCAGCGCCGTTTTATTATACATTCCCAGCAAAATCAACCGATCAAAAAATAAGCTAAACAACTCCCTACGCATCAACTTGACTCAAATAAAAAATAATCTCCAAGCTATGTCCGAATCCCAAGGATTGTGTACTAAAATTATAATAGTCGAAACGATTGTATGAAATAAATCCTAGATGATGATGGAATAAAACAATGTGTGGGTAATTAAATAACTCAACATGAGTAATTGATAACTCTATGCAACAAAATCACACACAAATACACATCAAACGAAAGTAGAATATATATATATATATAGTTCATCCGTGCATTGTTAAATCCAAAAACGATGATGAAACGCAACAAACTCGGCGTGCAATCAATAAGTTTATGCAACAATTGGAAACAAATCAAAAAAATACACATCAAATGAACGTAAAAACATAATTCATCCATGCATTTTTAAATCCTAAAACTCCGCGTAATTAAACCACGCAATTGATAACTCTATGCAACAATCGGAAACAAATCGAACAACGATAACCGACATCGTAATCGACACGAAACAAAGGACACATACGTGATGGTGACGGCGGTGAGTCGGTGGTTGACATGGTGGAACAGCTAGAGGTACCAATCGGATCACAATTAAGTCGACTTCCGGTTGGTTTTGTTCGTTTAATAGAAAATAGACAATTATTAATAAAATACGGAGTAGAAAATAAGTGACACATAAGATTAAAAAAAAAAAAAAAAGTAATATATGGAGTAACAAAATAAAGTAAAATAGAATGAAAAAGAATAAAAATTTGTCAAATTAGATAGATTATAAACATAAACAATTACGGGGGAGAAGGAGGACGAGATAGAGAGTGGTAGTGGAGTGCGGGAGGACGAGATAGAGGACTCGAGGAAGCAAGACGAAGACGGCCATCAAAAACAGGGCCAGATGGCCGGGCTGGGCCGGGCCGGGCCGGGCCGATCCGTTCAGTTGGCCACCTCTATCTGTAGGTCCTTTGAACGTTGCGAATGTTGTTTCTATTGATTTACTTGGAATGAGTTAAGTACCCCTTACGGATTTCCTAAAAAATAATACCAAAATGTTTACAATCTATTTAATTTGAGTCATTAAAATATTCTGTTCAATAAAATAAAAAAAATGAGTAAATAGTTATTGTTATCAAAATTATGTTTTTTAGTATTTTTAGAAAAAAAAAGTCTAATAGAAACGGAATATTATTTATCTTTTTTAATTTTTTTCCAAAGTGAAATACAGAG
>JAUEKU010118188.1:0-12659 GCA_032274805.1 Gypsophila paniculata
ATTAAAGAGCTGAAGGATGTGCTCACTCAACTAGGCCTGTCAAAGCAGGGAAAAAAACAGGTTTGGCATGATAGAACTGGTCGCTCTAATTGACGAGATCTAGCTTTTTGGTTGTACTGGATTTTGTCTTTTGTTGTGGTATAAGAGTTGGCCTGTGTTCCCTATCGTGTCATTTTTTATTTTATGTGATTGGTTGGTGTTGCATGTTTTGCTTTCATATTTTAGTCTGATGGTAACTGTATAATTTAATAGGCTGAGTTACCTATAATGGGGTTGTTTTGGTCTTGCCTGAGATTCTGCTATAGTTCTATGTTTAATCAGTTTGTTTTCGATGCTTACTTAATACCTTGGTTTTAGTTGTTCGAGCTATGTTAATTTATTGGTTGCCTTATGCTTCGGCAAGGACTTCGTGCATCAGCTATCTGATAGGAATTGAAAATGTCGACGATTGTACTGTTAGGGTGTTGCTAGTATTCTTTGGGCATAGAGCATTATGATTGTAAGATTAACTATGCAAGAAGTCTTAGGATGATTTGACAGCAGGATTGGCAACCATACTAGCTATTTATCAAGTTCATAATTTTATTAGTGACAATTTGGGGGCTTGGGAGTGTTAGTTTCCATTACATGTTACAATTGTTATTCCCATATTACTTTTGGTGGCCATTCTTTCATACCTATTTATAAGTTTAGCTACCTTAGTATATAGCAACAGTGAACGGTAGTGAGACCTGCCTGAAAAGATTATGAAAATTAATTATTTTTAAATTTTGTTCCTTTTGCATGTTCTGACCAATGCTTAATGGATACTCCGTAGTTTAAGTATAGTTTGGTAGCAAACTTATAAGTGACACCATGTTTGACATGTCTTAATCTCAATTAAATGAAACTTAACGAGCAAAAATTTATGTACTTAATCACCATCCCCTAGGTTGGTAATATGGACTTGGAGAACATATAAGGGCCCTTCAGTCTGAAGGATGGGTTGATTGACTTGTGAGTTAAAATTCTATTTCACTTTTTATCATGGAATTGGTTATTATGGCTTGGTTGGGTTTGTGAGCATGATATTAAATCAATACATTTCCTTCTAGAGCTCTAATGCTATTCTTTAGTCGTGCCATCTATCATCCCTATATTAAATCTTATCCCTCTTCAAATAAAAGAAGTTCATAGTTCCACATTATTTTAATTTGAAACTACACATTGGTTTGTGAAAACAGTGCTTAAAGTGTGAGCGTACGCTTTGGTCATTGAACCTCGTTTCCTCAAGCCAACATTGCCTTTTGTGCTCACGTCTTTTTAAACTTAGTGCTGGATATCGAATGTGTTGACTTTATGTTACTGAGAAGGTTTGATAAGTTATTATAATGCCTCGGATTGCTGCTTCATTCATCAGCAGTGGTTTTACTGGTTCATCTATTCATTGCGTGTGATGCTTACCGATAGAAATATTGTTTGCAGGATCTTGTTGATCGCATTTTGGCGGTTCTTGTTGACGACCAAGGTAGATTCCCGAAACACTACCTTACCTATATTCTTAATTTATTTTTCTCATTTTTGAGGTTGACATTTCTATGGGTTAAGGCGTTAAGCTTACAATTTTGTGATTCAAAGCTCTTGTGATTGGACTGTGAAGGTTAAGCCCAAGTGGACTGAATGTTACTTTCTTGACTGCAGCTTTGTTGTCATTGCTGTTCAAAAGGTTGAGGGCTTGCAGTGTTTTGGGTTCATTGAACTCTCCTTACATTAATATCTCATGAATTCATATGCCAAAACTTTAGGCCTTTCGACCAACATTTTGGCAATTAGGTTTTTTCTACTTTTGTTGATTGATTCCCCTCCTGACTCATAAAGAAATATCCTCTTGACTTTACGTGGTCTACTAAATGACACTTTGACCAAGTTTTTATTAATATGTATATTGTTCTTTTTTTATTGAAAATATTCTTTTGGGATTTTTTTTTTTCTTTTTTTTTTTGTTGTTGTGCTAACAAATGTACATTTTTAGTATCATACTATGGCTTTTCTATTTAATTTATAGTTATGTTCGAAGTTCGAAACCTTTGATCTTAGAAAATCAATAAGGTTAATTCTTTACAAATTAGAGGGAGTAGTTTGTTTTACAAGAAATTTGACATAGGAATGATTGTACAATTTATCGTTTTTCCATGCTCTTTAGTTGTGCTAAAGCAAGCTGGTTTGCACTTGTTGCTCTTTTTCGTGTGGGTATGTGGCTTGAGGTGCTGTATCTACTTGCTTAAGATTGTATAGCGAACAGTACGACATGCGTGGATGGTTTTGCAAACAAGTAGATGAACAATTAACGTCCGAGTTGCCCGGACTCTTATTTTTTAACCTGTGAAGGAATGAAGGGAAAAGAAAGTCAATCCACCTGTTGTAGAATGTAGACTGCGGAAAAATGTTGATCTTGAACTTGTGTTTGGGAACAACTCTCAGTTTTGTCAATGACTGAATTATTGACTCATATATTTGCCTAAGTGCATATCTAACATTATGGAGTGTCCCATGAAATCCATATCTAACATTTTTTTGTCATTTTGCCGCAGTTGCCAAGATCTTGGCAAAGCGACCTACATTCTCAAAGGAAGACGTTGCAAAATTGGTGGATGATACTTACAGGTTCTATGCTGATAATATCGTTTATAATTTTTTTTATATTGTGCTTGTAGAAACCTTGCAAGTATACTTTTATAAGTTAAAAATAGAGTCTAATCAGCAGGGTTTGGCTATATTTACTTGTTCCTGGGCACTTTCTCATAAAAACTGATAATTTACACGTAAAGGACATATACATATGGTATTGTATATCACTTAGTGTCGGTTGTATAATCAAGTAAATTGGTTAGAGCTGTTTTTTTGGAGTGGCCTTTTGTGCAATGACATTAAAGAGTTCTCTTCGCTCTTTAAGGGTGGCTTCGATGTTAATGCATGGGTTTCAAAGTGTCCATTGTAAATGACTCTTCTTGCTTCTTGTGACTACAGGAAATTGCAGGGCTGTGGAGCTACAGATTTGGCTTCAAAAGTACAGGGAACTTCAGATACCAGTCATACCGCAACATTGAAACCCAAGGAGGAAGTTGATGACACCTTCAATCTTGACATGAAAGTTCGGTGTCCTTGTGGTAATTCACTGCTTACGGAGTCAATGATAAGGGTTTGTGCTTCCTCCTGACTTCAAATTCCTGTTTGCCATTGGCTTTTCATATGTACGGATCTATGCAGTAAGAAGTATGGATGCTCATGCTGAACCTCCACCAATATCTCCAAGGGTTAACACTGACATGATTGGATAATATATCCACTGGGCTTTGATTGTGTTGAGTAATTAAAATTATATGATGAATAGTGATGTGCAGAAGCGTTATCCAATACATTATAACTTTCTCGCAAGCTTAGTTTTAATAGGCGCCCCTAGGCGCGCTTAAGCCTAAAGCTCAGTGGGGCACCAGTGCCTTACCGGCCATTGTTAGTCAATACACCTTAGAGCGCCTCAGGTACGCTTTATGCACACAGAACTGGTAGCGTTACGGACTGCCATGCAAATACCATATTATCTTATTTTAAGCTCTTTTATTTTGACCTTGCTTTGCCTGATATCACTATCCTACATGTTATCTCTCTTTGAAATACTGTATACCTTTGCACAAAAACGATTTTACATGTTATCTCATCTCTCCTATGGTCTGTTTTTATAACAAATACATACGTCATAAACAAGCTTACAACTCTCCCTATATCTTTTCCCAAAAGTATCGGGTACTGTAGACTGAATCGCAACAATGTCAGTAAAAAAACTGCTATTTTTCTGAAATAGCGGTTGCTGGGGGAGAGTATTAGTTGTCCTATGAGGCGTCATCTGATGGGATGTAAAGATATGGTGAATTGGATTTCTGTTATTTAATAACGGCTGCGTAACGTAATGGGAGTTTCTTCCTTTTTTTTTTCTTTAGCAGTGGTTAACATCCTAGACATCTGCTTACATGTTTGATGATGTGAATCTTGTTAGAGGAGTCCATTATGGGTCCTTGCATTTAATGTAATATTTTTTCTGATGGTAAGACATTTTTTTTTTTTTTTTTTCATTCACATGCGTGACAAATTTTCTCATGAAATACAGTAGTATCATAGTTAATTTTGTAGGAGCTGTTCCTAGTGATTCATTATGTTCATGCGAACTTCATTACCGTGATGACAGATTGTTTATAGAATTATTTACTAGATGGATGTTCTTGGTGTTCCTTGTTCTTTTGTTTTTTAAATGACTCTGGCTCTCTTGCGCAGTGTGAAGATCCAAGGTGTCAGGTATGGCAGCATATTAGCTGTGTCATTATACCAGAGAAACCCTTGGACGGAATCCCCCCAGTTCCTGCCCAGTTCTATTGTGAAGTTTGCCGCCTAGGCCGAGCTGATCCGTATGTATCATCTGTGTATTTGATTGTTTGCACTGTATTGTATATCTACCAAGCTACTGTTTATTGTTCAGTCTGGTGTACCCTAATTCACTTTTTAAGCCTTAATTCATTAATGGTTTGTCTGTTTTCTAATTTTTCTTTCTATGGTCGTTTTTTGACTTTTGATTTTCTGTTTAACTTTTGGAAAAGGATTTGAGTGGGGTGGGGAAATGTCTTTTATTTTCATTGATTAGAAAAGTCTCACTCTTACAGGCTACCTACTTTTGTATCCAAATTTTGCTGTTGGATGGTTTACAATTGATCTCTATAATCTTTTTACTTTTTGTCAAAAGAAAATTTCTTTGGACTTTCCTACCCAGACAGTGTTGTCACATTTCTTTTCCGCACACGTTGATATTTGCTTGTACAAATTGTTTTTTTTTTTCTTTTATTTATTTTTTTCTTTACATCTTCTCATAACTGGTTTCTTATTATGTAGGTTTTTGTCAACAGCAGGTCACCCATTACATCCTGTGAAGTTGGTAGCAACTAGTTTGCCGACTGATGGGTAATTGGTCTTCCTTGGCCTTTTTTTAGATAACAGTTTCTTCATTTCTGTGTTGTTAGAAAGGGGACTGTAGGAAATTGACTCTTTTCACCGCTTAACGAGTAAAATTTAAAAACTTGGCGAAAGGGCAAGACTGAAAGTCTATGTGTGTGCTTGTTTATGTACTTGATTGTTGTTCTTTCTCCATATGAACTGTTTTATTATGTACTCTACTCATGTATATGGTTTGTACACATTGAAATGGATGGGTGTGGTAATCTTTTATGGATTTCGGTTTGTTTTTGTGCTAAATGGACGATTTTATCGAAAATATTTCTTCGAATGAAACACACTAGAAGATATGGGGACCATTGTCTAAATAAATCTCATAGCAGAACATTTTTGTCCTCGTTTTCCATTTACAATGGAGTTATAGACTCTCTTTCTTTTAGTTTAGAATATGGATCTGAGCAAAATGACTTGCTAAAATGTACTCCATTTGTATTTCTGGTGCATTTTTCAACTTGCTTTCATCATGCGTCATCTGTAACTGACCCTGTTTTTATTTTATTTTTGTTTCTAACACAAAGATATGCATTTATCCAACCCTCTTAAGTCTTAGGATGCCATAGAATTAAGTCATGTATCTTGTTGGTTCATATGCGTCATCTATCTTTTATAGCAATATAAGTGGGCAAGTGGGCATGTCAACATCAATTGTAGGAACTTACTTCGTTTATTGATTTTTTAAAAAAAAAAAAAAAAAACTTTTCTTGATTTTACTAGATCCAATAGTTATTTTTTTAAGAGTAATTTACCCCATTTTTCAAACGAGGCGAAGTACCCATTAATCTTTTCTAGTATGATGGAATGAAGCATAATGACTCGTTGAGTGGTTTGTGCTTCTTATATACTGCGTAGCAGCTAGTTAGGAGAGTGTTTATGCACTTTTTTTTGGTTCCAACGGACATCTTTGGATATGAAATAATATGGAACGAAAGAATAATGGCTCATTGAACGGTGTATGTTTCTCACATTCCTTCCCGTTATAGCTGTCAAAAGCTGGTCCGTCCCAATATAACTCAAATATTGAGTGAACCAAAACCGACCCAATGTGACTTGAGAGTAAACCGTTAACCAATAGCAATCTTATTTGTCCCAACCCGAACTCGACCTGAACCGGCCTGTAAACAAAAGCAGACAGATAGCACCATAATGAATTAGCTTAATAATGGTCCAAATAAGACCTAATTTACATTCATCTTAATTTCTTTCACTTACAAATAAAATAAATCCACTTATATATTGTTTATCATGAAACTATTGATCCAAAATTAAGGACGCAAGATAAAATATATATTGATAACCTTACCCGTCACTAACCTGAACCAAACCCAACCCGTCTTGCCATCAGTTGTTGACCCGATCCAACAATGACTTGGCATAAACTTCAACCAACCCGAACCTGTTATTGACCCAACACAAACTAAACTTGATGTAACCGATCAACTTGACCTGACCCATAACTGAACCTACCTGTGTGACCAGATAGCCACGCTACATCCAATCAACTGGAATTGCCCGGTACTCCCTCCTATCCAACGAGTTCTTTATGTTTGCTTTTTAACACTATAAATAACTAAAGAGAATATCCATATTCCCGACAATCTATAAGATAAAAATAGTCATGTGAGATCTTGTTTGATTCGTCTTTGTGAGTAAATTAATAATATCAAATTTTTATTATTTTTATCAATGCAAAATAAAAGATATCGGCGGTGCAAAATGCATCTCAGCAAATGTGAAAAAACAAATGTAAAGAAATGGATGGATAGGAGGGAGTATTATGGTATCTACATAAAATTGCTCCATCTGTATTCTCACTGTCTTTTGCGTGGTTAAACGGTTATGTTGGCGAGTTCCACCACCCACTTACATTTGTAATACATGTTTCGAGAACAGTATGGGGGGTTTTGGAGAATCAAATGGTGTAATGAGGTTGGAGCCGGCTTTGAAAATCTTAAATCTACTTTTGTTTGTCGTGATTTGAAAACAAATTTTATAACGCGGAGGTAAGCATGTATTTCCAATGCCTGTTGTCGAGCCATCTGTTTAGGCACTTGAGCAATGTTGTTGTAGGGAATGGACATGCGTACTGATAAGTTGGCATTTAATAATCTGGTGATCCTTTTGAGAAATTAAAAGGGGAGGTTGTGATGACGAATGTTGCATGACAAGCTCTTATATAAGTGAAAGGAGCTGTCATTTTCAAATTCTTGACATGAGGTTTTGTATTGGTGCAGTCCATCAAGTTAATCCTGCTTTTTTATGGAACCTGGAAGCTAACCACAAAAGTATATCCTTACCGATCACTTGATACTTATGGGTTACTTGATACTTGATACTGTAACATGAGTACGAAAACTTAAATTATGCATTTGTGGCTGGTTAACGTTTTTTGAGAGTAGCATAAGTAGATGCTTTTCTTTGTGGTGTTCTCATTTTAGTGTTGCTGCATCCGTTTGTGCTCTCATAAGTCCACTCTTGTTCAACTACTTGATATCTAAAATGTACTAATGGTCATTGGTGGCAATGCGTTTGGTCTGCTGTTTCTTCAGCACTGATAATCTGATCTGAACTAGTTGTACTCTAGTTGCTTTTGTGTTTCTGATATTAAGGTCAAATCTTGATAGTGTTCTGTTTTCTCTGCATTGTTTCCAGTACTACAAACCCAGTGCAAACCGTGGAGAAATCATTTCACCTTACACGGACAGATAGAGAGTTACTGTTGAAACCTGAGTACTCTGTCCAGGTTGGTCAATTGATATGTCCTTTTTGCTCTTACTCCTCTTTTCTAAAGCGCTGTCCCAATGTTTTCCATTTGAATATTGAAACCGGCCAAACTGCTGAATTGTTTTTATTTCCTCATTGTTTTCCATTTGGTATTTAGATAATATTGTATCTGTGTTTGGTGGTATATTGTTGGTGATTTATGTATTGCAAAATGATCCAGGCGTGGTGCATGCTTCTCAATGATAAGGTTCCTTTTAGGATGCAATGGCCACAGTATGCTGATTTGCAGTTCAATGGTAAGCTGCTTATCATGAATTTATGCCTTTTGATTTGGGTTGATAGTAGCACTTAGGTAGTTTGTCAGAGAGGGAGGCATTTTATATTTTAGGGTCATTTATTATTTCTGTTCTGGGCAATGATTCAGTCCTAGCATGGGTTGAGCTCACACATAGGGTGTGTTTGGATAGGGGGATTTGGAGGGAAAGGGAGGGGAGGGATGAGAAATCCGTTGTTTGGTTAGTAAAATGAGGGTGGAGGATTTGGAGGGAGAGGGAAAATGAATCCCTCCATTTCTCTCCTCCAAGGCATTTTGTTTCCTCTCCATCCAAGCAAAGATTTGGAGGGAAAATTGATGTCACCCATTCCCCCTTCCCTCCCTTTCCCTTCCCTCCTTCACCCTCCCCTCCCTTTCCCTCCTAATCCAAACAAGGCGTAAATTGCAAGGATCTCCTGGCGAGTGTTTCTGACTGAAATTATGTGCATTTGAACAGATAAATTCTGGTTATGGCAGCGTTTATCTTCTGTACGTCCTGTCTATATCCGGTGTTGCTTACCTCTTAAGACTCAAAGACATCTCCACATATGCTTCTTCATTTATTTTCTCGCACAATGAGTGTCTTCACTTCAACGCAAATGGCTTGCCTGACTGTTCATCAATAACATGTGCCACTGCGAAGGCTGGTTGTCTTGTTGTGGGAAGAGAAGATGGAACAGTCAATTGTTTCCAATTGGGCGTGGTTGATGAAAATGCTCAAGGTATGAGTTATTTTTACCATACGTTGTTGCTGATGTGGTCAGCCATGGTCTCTGTAATTGGTATTCATTGATAATTCTTTTAATTTCAAGGTTTCATGTATGAGTTGCGAGATGATGCAGCTTTAAGTCGCTTATGGGGTCTAATGTCCAGGTATTTCTTCTATGCCTTCGTCTTGCTATTATCTTGTTCAATCTCCTAAAATATATATTTTTTACTTACCAAAACATCTCATATGAAATTAGAATCTTAGATTTTGACAGTATGAATATCATATGTATCGTATTTGAAACATCTGAGGCTGTGTGTTCTTGAATATGTATATGTTCGACATTTTATATTGGAGGCTGTCCCCCATGTTGATGATATTCTCAAAAGCTAACTGTCTCTGTATTTATTTTTAATTCATAATTAGTGTTAATTCTATAATTCTCATTATTATTTTAAATGTTTATGCAAAAAAATGTTGATTGTTTACACATGTAGATGCAAAATTTAGGACCAAAAGAAGGTCAATCTGAGCTAATGCTCTAGATTCTTGCACGAGTGATAAACTCAAGAGTGCAATATCTCAGCTATTTATGGCCTTCATTATCTCTTTTGATTTATGATCCAACCTTTGATACCTATGTTATATTGCTGTTGTCCGAACATGCTGCAAAATGCAAACTTACCTGTTTGAAGAGACATGTGGAAAGTAGTTGAAATGGAGAAAAGACATTGACAAAAGTGGCAGAATTGCAAATACTTTTGTCACATGTAATTCTTTTCTATTTTTAAGTGGGATAGAATTAGAAGTGACTATGGTAGCCAAAGTGCCTATATTAACAGTTAATGTGCAGTAGCATTCATTTAAGACTAATAACGTATGTTAAGAAATGCTTATAATTATGTTTCAGGATCATATCTAAACTCGGACACAGAAATTCCTGTGAAGTTTTATTGCTTCATTGTGGATGACTTTCTTAGTTTCGTATACAATTGGCAGCTTTCAGTCCATTAGTTTGGATTAGTGTTTTAGTTTGGGTGCCGTTCTTACGAAGCTTAGCAATTGTATTTGGCACCAACAAGGAAAAGCGACTGTGTGAGGAACATAAACCTGTATGCTAGGCAGTTTATAGGTGAAGGGGAAATTGTAAATGGGGGAATACTTTTAGAAGAACTGCCAAGTTGTTTTCGAACATTGATGTTTTTGTTTGTTTCAAGTGTTTCCCTTTATAGCTTAGTTTTAAAAAGCGTGCCGTAGGAGTGCCTAAGGCGTGTCTCGGATGAGGCACTAGCCAAAACACCTCAGGTCACTTTAAGTGTGCCGTTTGGACAAGGCACCATTAGCGAGAGGGCCTACTAAGCAATTTTCATATTGTTTTCGTCTCAATGCTTAATTATGTCTTTCTTCTTGGCCCATTATGCGTACTTTTACTCCTTTACCTTGTTATTTACTTTAAAATCTCAAAAATTGGTATTGCTGCCTAAAACTTTACTTAAAAATAAAAGTTTTGCTTCTAAAAATAGTGCATCTCGTGTATAAAAGGCGCGTACTTTTATCGTGCGCCTTGCGCCTCATCACAGCGGGCCCTCATTGTCTTAGTGCGCCTTGCGCCCTCTATAACTAAGCTTAATAGTACTGAAATACAATAATAGATAAGCCAAATGCTACTATAGAGAAGGTTAGTAGGCCATCTTGTCCCATTTGAGTAAATGGTACTCGTATAGTTTAACATGAAGCAATATTTTATTGACTTCAATTTTCTTAGGAAGATATTTTGTCTTGGGCTGGGAGTTGCCGGTAAAACAGATGTCCAAGGTTTCGGTCTAACCTTGATATTGACAGTGGTAACTAAAGCCTTTATGCTTCAATCCTTTTAAGTTAATATTAGTTGTGTATACACCTTGCATATGAACTGCCACATTTGAATCACTTGTTATACATTTTGAGGCACAAAATTTCTTTCATTTTTCTTTTGACAATGCTCTCGGATTATCTGCCTCTTCAGGGCACTTTTATTAACTATTGCTGAAATGTGGTTGCAGGAGCAGGTTAGCTGGATGTGTGAAGGATTTGGTGATATCCGACATTCATGGTAGAAAGGTTTTGTTTGTACTTCACTCCGATGGATACCTAAGAGTCTGGGATTCTCAACGCCGTGGCAAAATTTTTAGTCAATCTTTAGGTGACCAAGGTATGCTATTTAGAAATTCACAAGTTTGCTATCATCAGATATGTTAGTAAGGTTGTTCTCCAGTCCTTTCTTTGCACTGGGAATATTTAATAATGCGTCTCAGTTCGTTGTTGTGGAAATAAATGTTACATCTCACATGCATTCTTGATCTATGTTTGTTTGTGATTCTGATGTTGTCTAGTGAGCATTGAATCTGAATGTACATTGTACCAAGTATTTTAATGATATCACTGTCAATTATTTGTTTGTTGTTTCATAATGAAGATATAGGTAATGTAAAAACGTGGCAATCTGTTCAAAGGTATTAGTTTAAAGTTCTGTATGTGAATATGGGTATATTTTTCCCCATTTCTTACTAGTAAAAAAAGTTGAAAAATGTAAGGGAAAAGTCTCTCAAGTCAAGTTCTTTGAGTGAAGACTACAATAATCACCAAAAGACTCCGCTTTTGGCTATGTAGGGTGGATCAGATATGTAGAACCTTAACCCTACCTTCAAATCACCAAACGGCAGTTCTCAAATGGCCCAATTGAAAGCTGCATTACGATTTGCGTGGACTGACTGCTACTTCCCCACGAAAGAACATATCATTTAGTGAGGCATTTTTGTAAACTGTTCATGAGAATAATACAGAGCAGTAAGTTTGTCAATAGGTAGCACTAAATATGGACTATTGTCCATGCAGAGGAAAGCGTGCTAATGAAGGAATTGATTTAAAACATTAATATATTTACATCCAAAGAAGATCATTTTGACATGTAGAATTTAACGTAAACTGCCATTTCATTCATTTTTCAAGTTCTCATGTTTTTCTATTGACTACCAAACAACTTAAGGTCTTTTTCCTAAAATCGTTCAATTACTCTCATTAAGATTCACATGAAATGAATTCCTACATGATGAACAAACAACTTTGTCAATTTCACATGGATTTAAATTATGTAGGAGTTTTTAATCCCTATATCAATCAAATGACTTTTAAGTTTAAAATGATGGTGGTTATGCTACACTAACTGTATTCTCAACCCTAAGTGGTGGTGTGAGTATGACACCCGTACCAATATGGCATGCCAGCTAAAAAATATGTACGAAGAAGCACCCATAGTTCCATTCAAATATTCTAAAGTGTCAAATTCGACTATTTCTAGCTGTGCGAAGATTCCCTTGTCTATTTACTATCTCTTCAACAACATGTTTTTCTTGTGGATCTTTAACACAACCAGCCTAAAAGACTGAGTAAATCTTGCGTTTCTTAAATTATAGCATTGTGATTCTTAGGCTTCTTTTAGTGTCTGAAGTGTCTTTATGTTCTGCATCACTAAGTCAATCAGAATCAACCGGTTATTGCTGGGTAAAATTGTTTCCATTTGACTCAGTTTATCTTACTTAGTGTGGGAATCTCCTTGGAGGCATTCAGGTGGTCAATGTGACTACTAATTCAATTATTTAACTTCCAGGTCTTTTTCTCATACGCATGCTAAACTGTTGCTGCGAGTCTTTGTCTCAATTTATGTGAACTCTAGGCATCAGAATCTGCAGTAGTCATTTATTTGTATGCGTTCAGAGATGGTGAAATCTTGGTATGGATTTGAATCTTCAATTCCAGTTGTAATTGTCATGACATGCTATCTTAAGGGTGTTTTCTTTTCAGGAACTTCTCCATCACGATTGTGGGTTGGCCCAGTTGACCTTG
>JAUEKU010118298.1:0-12657 GCA_032274805.1 Gypsophila paniculata
GAAAGGAAGTGGTGAAAAGTGAAGAGGTGAAAAGGGGTTTGAAAGCAATTAGGTAGAGTAATTAGACAAATTAGGCAGAGTAATTGGACACACTGACGGTCAATGACGGTCAAACATAAAAAATGGATGGAAAATGAATGTTGGTAGTGTTAGACAAAATTTTAGAAATGTAAGGTAGTTCTTTGCAAAAAAAAAAAAAACATAAGGTAGTTTCTCGCAAAATAAGATAAATGTAAGGTAGTGTCTGACAAAAAAACCCTAAAAAAATAAATAAATTGAAATGTTATACACATGACAAAAGTTAGTTAGTTAATGGCACAGGGGCCTATGTGAGCTTTCCTCTAAAAATTAGAGGAAGTAGCCATGTTCCTTTATGCAAGAGAATATCCAATTTGGTTCCCACAATAGAGAGGATGTCCTCTTAGATGAGAGAGTGTGTTAAGAGGAGGTTCAATCCTCTCTATCGTAGATGCTCTCAGAGATTGTAAATCAAGAAATTCAAAAGTTCTCTTATAAGACTGCTATATGGATACAATTAGGTATTTTATCAGAGTAAAACATACTGCAATTATTATAATCATTATTAAGTATGTATTTAAGTATACCGTGATAGTTTTTAAGTCCATAGTAACCGTCACCAAAATTAAAATAATGATCAATTTTAGTCACAAATAAGTCGTTGCAACTTGCAAGTATGCCGTGCATGGTGTGTACGTAGGGGTGTTCATAAAGTGGTCCAGACTGGTAAACCGAACCAACCCGGACCGTTCGTTCTGGTCCGGTCCAGACCGCGGACACATATCGGTCTAATCTTCAGGTCACCAAAAAAGTGGTGACCGGTCCGATCCGGTCCACATATAAAAAAAAAAGTAAAACTTAGTTATTCTTTCTTACCCGGTCCGGTCCAAACCCGGAAAAAACCGGTCCTAAGAGGGTCGGGTTCGATCTCGTCCGGGTCCCCTTCTAACCGGTCCGATCTCCGGGTTTGAATTTTGAGGTTGACCGGTATCCGGGTCAATCCAGTCCGGTCCGTTGGTGGGATTGGTGATTTTTGCTTATAACAACAAAAAAAAATGTCCGTATGTTGACTTAAATTATGGAGTGATGCAGATTATAGATTGCAAACTATTCAAGATTTTGAGAGAAGAACATGGTACGTCGTACAACGAGTTCATGTGGAATAAACTTGTTCCGATTGCTGGAGATATTTGCAAACCATACTTGGGTATCGATCATAAATTAGCTGCCGTTATTAAACATGAAGTTAATGTGATTGCACACATAGGTGGTATTACAAAATGGCATGGCAGGTATGGTCAGCTTTTTACTAAATTGTACTTTCTCCCATCCATTTCAAATGTTACAATTTAATTTTTACACTTGTGGAGGCACGTTTTACAACTAAAATATTTTTACGTACAGATTATAAAAAATTATAAAAATTTAATATTTTTATTGTACTTATGTATATATGTAAATCAAACAAGATTTCACATTACTATATTTTCTCTTATACATTTTTCGGAATATTCAAGATTCTTTACACACATGAAATCATTTGGAATGGATAGGAGAGAGTATATCAAAAACATACTCCCTTCATCCCAATTGATTATATTTTATTAATAATTTTTGGTAATTGAAATTCTGAATTAAAATATAATAATTAATCATGATAGACAAAGTATTGTGATGTCTAATTTTATTATATTTTTCACTTAAAAATGAAATATACAATCAATATCATGGACGAACTTAACAACATACGAGTATATATAATGTTTTTATTTCTACTTTTTTTTAATTAATACTTGATCTGTCTTAGTGTATATTATTATTATTCGAAACTCACAAATGTGACCTCACAAATTTTTTTATGTTAGGTATGATGTGTCACTTGACGTGAATGCGAGAGGAGTTTCAAGACTTGTTGATTTTTCATTAGACTGCATGAAACTTGTTCTCTTCCTGCACGTATCGAGCGGTATGTACGTATGTAGTTCATATTACTCCAATACTCCGTATGGCCATAGTTAACTTTTAGAGGCCCGTGTTTTCACATTTAGATAAAGTTTCTCATATTAGTTTTAACATATTTTTAGAAATAATAAAAAGTAAATTAAAAATACAACGTAACAATGACGAGAATATAATCGGATTATTTTTGAGGAGGAATATCTGTCTGCGTGCACATTATACACCGTACCATAAAATCACAAGTATCTTAGTTACCAGGGGCGGAACCAGGATTTTAATATACCTTGGACTAAAATTGTCATCGATCTTCTCTTACACGTTACCATGTTATTGGTTAGTAGCGTTGGAATTTGTCTATTATTATGTCCATATATATCGACCCTCATTTTGTCTTGTTTTAATGATCGAAACTACATTACCCCCATTAATTTATTACTGTCTCCTTTTTTTGTCTTACTTTTCAAATTTTCTCTCACATAATTTGAGAATAGGGAACAAAACAAAAACAACAAAGTATCATTTTTTTAATGCATTATTAACCTACTTGTTCTACAGAGTATTATGTTATCCTTCTTTTTTATTTTCTTAAAATGTGTATGATATGAATATCAGAATATGAAAATAAGAAAATGAATTGGAGTACAAAAAAACTTGAAAAAATTCAAATTTGAGAAAAATAGTGTACTACGACATGTATGAACTATTTAACCAAAGTGGTTAAATTTTTTTTGATTGAAAAATAGTTAAAATTTAATTTTCTAGTAATTCTAAATTCAATTTATTTTATGGTACAACTTTATTATGGTATATAAACGCTAATAGGTGCATTCGTTTGTTGGCTTAGTCGCTTACTCGTACTATATTAGCTTCAAAACAAAGGCAACTTTTTATTTGCGTAAAAGAATTGTTTGCATAAATGAATTAAAAATAAATGAAAAACAAAACCCCAATGTGGATCGAACTTAGGGTCACCAGCAACCCACAATGTCCCTTGAACCACCAGAACACCATCATCCATAAGTTTAAAACTGCATCAGTCAGTACAAGTACTTATTTTCTTAGGAAAATTTGTAATCACTCCTTATAAATACACTTTTTCTAAAATTACTCCCTTATATAATTTTTTTTGAAATTATTCCCTTTTAAAATACTTATATCTAAAATTGCTCCCAATTTTCATTTTCGGTCAAATAAAAGTGAAATATTTCGGTCCATTTGAACATGTTTAAGAAGTTTCTAAATCAATGTACTTCCAAATCTCTAAGAAACATGTTCAAATGGTTTGAAATATTCCACTTATATTTGACCAAAAATGAACTTTGGGAACAATTTTAGATCAAAAGTGTCTTAAAAAGAAGTAATTTAAAAAAAATATATATAAGGGAGTAATTGTAGAAAAAAGTGTATTTATAAGGGAATAATTATAAATTTTCCCTATTTTCTTTAAAAACTACTCCGTATTCGGCTATAGCCCAAACAGCCCATAGGCTGGGTCCGCTCCTATTAGTAACTCTTATATCACTTAATAGTTACAAATGGTAGTCGTACACGATTGGCCCTCCAAAATTTTGGACTCATATTTTTAGAACGTATTCAACATATGCTAAAAAAAGCGGCCCTGTTGAGTACTAGTTTACTTCAACTTTATCAAATTTCTCATTAAAACGCGTTAAAATTACATACATTATGGATGGCTGAAAATAACCTCAAAATAATGTTACTCATCATTTTTCTTGAACATTATTTTTCAAAAAAAAAAATATTTCTAGTAACGAATAATTAATAATTTTCGTGTATGGCTTGTTAGCGTTTGCTACCCAGGACGTACCGGGAGCTACGCTAGAGAGGTTTGCGGACTTGGGATATTATCGTACGGACGATGAGAAAACCATAGGGCTATTGGCTGACCAACTTATAGATACCGAAATGCGTGTAATCGCGGATGTAGCTTCACACATTCACGACGAAGAGCACCATGCCGCGGAGATGATCAAATTGGGCATGCGGCGGTACGCCATTATACACATATGGGATTTTTCTAACGTGTGCCAGCAAAACTGGCACACGTTAATGATCCAAAAATTGACATATTTAGAAAGATTCTTACATATGAAATTATATAAGTCATTAAATACGTTAATTTTCTTTGAGATTCTTTCCCAGTATATCAAGTTTTGGATAATTAACGTGTATCTGGTTGACACTTGTTAGAAAAACCTTACACGTTTATTTTGCATAATGAGTTTATTTTGCAAACGTTCTTTTTAATTTTAAACAATTTTTTGGAATTATACAAGTCGAATAATGTCATCAATAGAAATAAACCAAAAGAATAATGTAGGAGTATCGATTTCCCCATGCATATATATATACATTATATACACTACAAGAGAATGGCGTTTTAACTACTAATTTAACAATTGACAAAACTCACGCTAAATAACAAATGAAAAGAGAGATTGGTCATCAAACGCTGTATTATTATAATTTGATTCTTGTGTGATTATAATGCGATATCATATGACCGTTACGATGGCAGGTCTAAATTCTACAAAATGATGAACAATTATCAACTTACAAAAGCTATAGGAGAAATGGTAGCAACCAAATTAAGTGGAAAACTACCGGTCGTCATAATACGTCCAACTTTTGTAGAGAGCACCTTTAAAGAACCATTCTCCGGTTGGATTGAAGGATACAAGTAAGTTTGCAAGTGTATAAAAAATTAAAAATAAGCATTGTCGATCAAATTTTAATATCATTATCCTCTCATATGTAATATATTCATATACTACAACTCAATACCACTGCCACGTACTTGGTGATGTGAATGATGTGTTAATTTAGGGCTTTGGGCCCGATGATCTTGAGTTATGGAATAGGCCAACTCGAAGGATTTCCTGCAAACCCTTATACGTTCGTAGATGCCACTACAACAATTCACGTTACAGGCGACCGTTATTAGCGACCTATATACATGTGTGTATATATAGATAGTTTGTATAATTTTGTTTTCCTTTCATATATATTTTAAACCCACAAATTAAGAACTCATTACCTAAGAAATATTCTATACAAAGTATTTGTCAAAGAATTTATACTTACAAATGAAAAGTACAAAAGGTTACCATAAGTGCCAAACATATTTGAAAAATTTTCCACAACTGTAATAAATGAATACCTGCCTAGAGGCACGTGATAGAAAATTCGATCATATATCATCATTTGAAAAATGAGATTTAGGCACGCGAGTCATACATTTATATTTATATGCAATTATAGGTTCCCGTAGACATGGTTGTGAACGCGGTCATTGTGGCCATGGCTAAGCACGGTAACGTAGAAAAGCAAGGAGTAAACATGTACAATGTGACGACGTCCCTTACGAATCCACTCTTATGTCGCGACTTTTTCGGCTTTGTTACCGATTACTTCAAAACGCATCCACTCTCGGACTCAAATGGGAATGTGATTAGAGTAAAAGACATGAAGTTTTTTGAATCGATGATAGAATTTACAATTGCTGGATTAGGTCCTACAACACATTCTAATGCTAAGCTCCATGCCAAATTCCTGCGCATGGCTGCTATTTATGAGCTACTCTTGATCCCTGCGTCTCGGTAACGTTTTACGATTCTTGTATTACTTTCTTTATTTCAGTCATTTATTTACTAATAATCTGTTTTGAGAATTGTGGTAATCAATTTCTTGTTTAGCTTTCTATTTTGAGAATTGACGTAAATTGATCATTTTTCATGTAAGGAAATGTAAATTAGTCCAAACAAATTCAAAGAGAGCAAAGGTGATTTGTTTGGACTAATAATTTTGGATAATAACTTGATCAAATTAGATTTGTGTATAAATAAATTAAAATGAATAGTGTAGACTTATTCCCAAAAATTGAAAATTGGTATCACTCATAATTCACTTTTTTGAAATTGCTAGCTTTCTATTTTCAACTTGAAAAATACTGCCGCGATATATGGTCGGTTAAAAACTACTACGAGTATCATTAATTCATTATACTGTACATTTATACTTGGTTTTTTCAATGAACACTATTCAAGGTAATTACCATGGTTAATAAACAACTAACGAGACACTTTTTTTTTCATTACCATGGTTTTGTAGGTATGACGACACTAATACAAGGCAATTAGTGGGAGAAATGTCTTTGGAAGAGTTACAAATCTTTAACTTCGACGTCAAATGCATCAATTGGAGGGATTACTTTATTAACATCCATATCCCATCTCTCACTCCAGATCTTCTTAAGAAGAAGCCTCTCGTTCCAAAACTTTAAGTTTGTTTCTCTTAGCATCTTCTTATAATTAGAGGCCTTCATTATCACATTATTATTTTTCTCGGTCGAGCAAAAGAGGAGTTAAAGTCGATTTTAAATGCACGCTTAAAAGATAAAACCATATAGAATAAATGGTGTGTAATTTTATTTTAATCATTCAAGTTACGAGTAACCCTCATCATATATACCTAAGCATCTAAAACAGATATATTACTCATAGTAGCGATCTGAGCGAGCTGAAACTAAGCTGAACTCAATGTAGCCTTGACACTCAACATGGTTATAATATAGTTATCGCAACTATTTTATTTTCTTTAATAAAAACTTGCTTGGTTGTCATTTTTGTTTTTTGTTTTGTTAAATTTCATATTGATAATAACATATCTTTAGATCTAATCCTCTTTAATTAGTATGTACTCTTTAACTCTGAGTCATATTAAATGAATTTTAGATATGAGCCTTACGGTGAAAAAACTTATTACAATATGATACAATCTCTCGGTGAACCATTATATTGTGTCTCTTGAAAAATTAATATGAAGCATTGTATCTATTTGTTAATAACTGCTTCTGTAATATAAACATATGTAATTATGTATGTATACTTGGTGAATACATAAAGGACAATATACAAAATATTCAGACAATTTTATATTGAATATATGCTATTAAAACTTCATATGTAAGGTCCATGAAAAATTAGAAGAGAATGACCTATTTTAAAAATTGAAGAATTACCTCTCTTCAATTAGTTTTACTTTGAAACCACTTTCAGACAATAAAGTTGATTATATATTTTTTAGATGGGGCCCCACATGAATTAAAACTGAATTTTGATTCATTATGGCTAACCAAACAAATCGAAATTTATATACATGTAAGAAGGCGTGTGAAAGAACTCCACATATAAGAATTTGTATTAAATAATTATTGCAAAACACTAGTTTATGAATTGAATCTTGTAAAACACTCTACTTTATAACTATTGTTTTGTTCAATACTCCCTTAAATGTTTTTTAGATAAAAAAAAAAGGTCAAATGACCGTAAATTTGACTTTTTTGGTCAAAAACTATTTAAGGAAGTATTAAACAAAAAAGTTAGTTATAAAAGGAAATCTTTTACCATAATCCAATTAAAGATAGTGTTTTGCAAAATACACTATTTATTATAAGGTAGTGTTTCTGAATAAATGAAAGGAAGGGCTACTTTGCCAAAGTCGATTTGGAGTAAATGAGTAATTAGTAGTCCAGTCGTATAATAATTAGACCTCGCAAACGGATAATTCCGGTCGGGTCAATTTGTGTCGGGTCGTTTCAGATTCAACTGATGATTCGGGTCGGGTCATTTCGAATCTCAGATCTGTCTCAAATTTACTGTTACCGTATCATTTCGAATATGGAGTCAATCCAAATCGAGTCGGATCAATCGGATCGTCAATTTTACCAAATCTAGAGTAATAATAATAATGACACAAAATCACAAACCGTGACCGACTATATTAAAATTGTGTTCTTATCCAAAATCACCAAAGACCAAATCCCAAAAAACCACACCGATTAAAAACTTCCTCGAGACTCTTATGTAAAATAAACACAAAGAACACGATTCTTTGGTGTTGCAGTTACTCCACAACAACAACAACCAAACATTCTTCCTTCCACACACACCAAAATTCCTTTTGTTGTTGCAGTTAAATTCGGGTAACAATTTAATAACTGTTAATAATTAACAGCGATGTGATTTAGTCGTCTCTTGGATAAACATTAATTGTGTAATAAGATGGCAATGGTGAGCAAGACGAGGAATATGTTGGAGGATTTCATGAGGGATGGCTCTCTTAAGTGGTTTGTTAGCGGCCGCGATTCGTTTAAAGAAGAGCTTGAGGAAATGGGCAAGTCGTCTTCCGGCGGGAATATCTGGATTCACGTGCTTTCTCCTCTTGCTAATGTCGTCGTTCGTCGTTGCTCCAGGTCTTCATTTGTTTATCTTTCTATTTTGAGAATTCACGTCAATTGTTCATTTTCTTGTCTCTTCTTTTGTTTTGGTATAAAGACTAGGGACCACCGCCAGAAGTGAGGCGAGGACCAATTATTTAGTGACAAGTGGACAATATTGGATTAGCGATTTAATAATGGTTATCAGGGAACATTTAATCTACCAATGGGTTTTACAATCCTATTCAGTCAAATGATAAACTCGTATGCTCTTTATTATTAGTGTTTATGAACATGTTTTCAAGTAGCTAAATTAGAAGTTTCTTATTAGTGGTGGTTCTATTATGATAAAACTTTCTCGGAGTAAAATTCCATATTAGATATAAGGTGAAATAAAGGCGGTATCCTAACTTTTTGTTTTAGTCCGTCTTGGACTATAGGCAATTTGAAGCTGAGGGAATCATACAGCTTATTCGACTTTCATCGAAAGTAGAGACCTATTATGCATCGGTCTCTTTTCCGTAATAATCTCCTTGCTTTCAAGGATTTCACGCTTTAGAGACTTTTAATTTCAACATCTCACCCACTGTATTTAGTGTGATCTAGCAGAAGTCTAAGTGGTGCTCAAAGTTTTGACTCTATTCAAAAGTCTCTACAATTGTAGTTGAGGTTTTTAAGGTTATTGTATGATAGTTAACTAATTCTATCAGTGAAAGCATTGTACACATTGAGCATTGGTCAGTGGCATTTTATTCTCCCTTTTGTTAATGTATCGGTAATATACCAGGTTTGTAAAACCTATGACCAAGTCATAACTTGGTAGTACTCTGCAGCTTATTTACTGTTCTACATGGCCATGGTTTCAACCTACTGAACGTGATGATGCTTTACATAGCTGTCCTACATATGGGTGCTTACTGCATACATTATTGTATTACCAGATATTCACAAGGAAAAAAGTAAAAAATCTACTCTGTCAAATTGAGTTACTGCGTTTTGAGTTATCTGTGATGTTTTAATCTGCAGGATCCTTGAGGTTTCAACAAGTTCTTTGAAAGAAGATTTTGACTCAGTGGCTTCAGATTCTATAAAGGAACCCTTGCACTATCCCAGAAATTTACTTGAGTATTGTTGCTTTAGGGCACTAGCTCTGTCAATGCAAGTCTCTGGTTATTTGGCTGATAAAAAGTTTCGTCGACTGACATTTGATATGATGCTTGCCTGGGAGTGTCCTGCTGCTTCTAGTCAGCCATTGCTCACTGTAAGACTTACTCATCTTGTTTGTTTTGAGAAAAAAAGAAGATTTCTGGCTCAATTTCTTTGCTGTTTTGTTTCATTTGAGTCTTTCAAATGTCATATGAAATTTTACTGATCTTCACTTGGATTTGTTTCTCATGTCGTCTAAAGTTTAAACTCCTCTCTCTGGTCAAATGTCGATGAAAGAGTCTCGTCTCATCTCTTCTTACTTCTATCTGCTTCCAATAAACTACAATGTTTTTTCATTTCATGGTGAGATTATTGCTGGCATTCGGGACAGCCTGGATGCTTTTCTGGTCTACGTCAATGTCACTCTATCGTTGTATAATCTTGTTGCAGGTGGATGAAGATGCTACTGTTGGACTTGAGGCTTTTTCTCGAATAGCTCCTGCAGTCCCTATAATTTCAAATGTAGTCATCAGCAAAAACCTTTTTGACGTACTTACTGCTTCATCTGGTGGGCGCCTTCAGTATTCTGTCTATGAGAAATACCTTGTTGGTTTAGAAAGGTACCATTTTTGCGACTCCGAAACCTTGGTATCTTCCTGCTACAACAGATCATTTATACTCTCTGTGATGTCCTAACTTACAATGGTCGATTCATTTCCAAAAGTAGTTCAATGTAACATAATTATTCCGATTACTGATCTCAGTGTGTCATGGTTGGACGCCTTTTGATCTCTGTTCTTATTTGTCATTACTTTTATTGAAGGGCAATAAAGAAACTAAGGACACAGTCTGATTCGTCATTGCTATCTGAACTACGGTCAGATAGAAAGGAGAAGATATTAGAATTGGATGGTACAGTGACAACCCAACCAGTTCTTCAACACGTGGGAATTTCTACGTGGCCTGGTAAGCTAATTTGTTATGAGTATTTTTGTTGTGGGATTCCTTACGAAAATATTTTCTTTTCATCCAACATTATGGTTGATCTGTTGGCATTACACTTTGTACATTTGTTTCGGACTCCAAATCTGCCTATGTCTTTGCATAATGCTCTAACCTTTCTGGTTTTGATTGACTTGGTCCAGGAAGGCTTATTCTTACTGATCACGCACTATATTTTGAGCCGCTCAAAGTTGTATCTTATGATAAAGCGGTACAATATGACTTAGCAGATGAGCTAAAACAGGTTATCAAACCTGAGTTGACAGGTCCATGGGGCACAAGACTTTTTGACAAGGCTGTCTCGTACAAGTCTATTTCCTTGTAAGACAATTCGTACTTAATTGCTTATGTGTTTGATGATGTTATTATTTGTCCCTTTAGCTATTGAGATGGCTTTTAAATTCGAGCAAGTGATGGTTTCCTATCGTTCTTCAGATCAGAACCTATAGTGATGGAGTTTCCTGAGCTCAAGGGGCATAGTCGACGTGACTATTGGTTGGCTATTATACAGGAGATTTTGTTTGTTCATAGGTTCATCCGTAAGTTCAAGATAGTCGGTATTGGACGAGAAGAAGCTCTTCTGAAAGCGGTGTTTGGAATTTTGCGTTTACAGGCGATTCAAGAAATGAATTCAGTTGGTTCAGTTCGCTGTGAATCACTTCTCCTTTTTAATCTTTGTGATCATCTTCCTGGGGGAGATACGATACTTGAAACTATGGCACACATGTCTGTCTCAAAGGAATATGAGAGGATTAGTAGTCCTCGACTGAAAAGTGGCTTGTATTCTAGTTCCGCATTGGCTATTGCATCTAATATGGGGTTTGGATTTGGTGCCAGTGATCATAAAAATCTTTCACTGCTTGTTGGCGAAATAGCAGTAGGGGGTATGACTCCCCTAGAGAAGGCCGTTAATGAATCCAGGAGTAGCTATGAGAAGGTGGTCCTGGCCCAAGAAACAGTGGATGGAGTAAAAGTTGATGGTATTGATACCAATTTGGCAGTAATGAAGGTACTTCTATATTTGCCAATCTCTTTGAGTTGCTCATGCATTATCCATATCGTTATCCATCCCATTAAAAGCACCAACATGCTACAGCTATCCATATTTGTTTGGCGACCTTCCCCGAATCTTATATACCTTTCACATCGTGTTTATATTGAACGCTCTACTATGTAGTTGAAATAATAGTGCTGATAGTAGTTATAAAATCAGGTTATGTGAAGTATTCCTGTTATGGTGATTAATGAACCTATCATTGTGATTCTTTTATTGCTGATGAAGTGCGAATATATCCCTTTTGTGACTCTTTCTGAGATGGACTTCTATATACTATGTCTTGGTTGTCGCCTTAATATTCTATATGGGCTGACATCGCGCCATGACTCATGACCAACTTATAAGGTTTTGAAGGTCACCATGCCATGTTAGAAGTAGAGTACTGGCTGTATTGGTGTATTGAAATGACTGATTCTGTGATTAAATCTCATCTCGCAAGCCGATATTTAATGCCATAGGTTGACATGGCGGGCCATTCAGCATGTCTGCTCTAATATGTCAAATGCTGGGCCATCTCAGATTATGGTCAACCCAGCGGCACTGGCCTGAAATCTTTTATGGCAATTGCACATCCTCAAGATAGTGGGTCTCTGGTTTTAGAGAAGTAAAAGCTGTAAAACAATTAGATGTCTGCTAAGGAACTGTATATTTCTGGGTAGGTAAATCACGTTTGATTAGGTCAGTTTCTTCTTGTCCCTCTTCTGGACTGTGGGTTTAAACCTTCAGAAGTGCTAGAAGATCGTAAAAGGTTTTACATAGCTCAGGACAGGTTTTGGCTCCCCTATTGTGTCTGGAACTCATCAACTGCTTGTTCTAATACACAAGCCTCCCTGCATAAGATATGTGGAAAGATAATCCTTGCTTCCCGTCTTCATTTCTATGCATGAGTATATAACCTCTTATCTTGATTATGAACAATGTCAATTATTATCTCGTTTTTACATATCTGTCCTGAATCTTAACATTTTAGCACACTATTTATGCTTATCCTTGCACGATGATTTCTGGTATAATTTTGACCTTTGAAGTAAGGCTGCTTGTGACTTTTAGTGGCTGAGGAATTAATGCTCTCTTCACTTGTAACTTCCCTATCTAAAGTTTAAACTATCAGAACAAGGGAGCTTTCTTTTGATGAAAACATCTCCATTGTGGTTGGTTATTTTGGTGCTACTGGTGTTTGTGCATGTGAGAGGGAGGAGAGTGAACAGGGGTGGGATGGTGAAACCCGAACTACCCA
>JAUEKU010118409.1:0-12657 GCA_032274805.1 Gypsophila paniculata
ACCCTTACTTCCGCTTTGCTATTTGTTTAGTAAGTAGGATTTAAGTGATTTAAATATTAATTTGCGGCATACGACTTTTAGCCCGTCAGACATGCTCAGCTTAATCCTTCCTGGGTACAACACAAACGTAGCTCTAGTCACACATCATAAGCAGGAGACGCACTTAGTTCAGTTCCTCGTTAAAGAAAGAAAAAGTACGGAATACTAGTCAAAATCAGAGAGTATGTGAAGTAAAATTAGCCAAAAGGAGCATAGTATTGCATTCTAAGAGATGATAACATAATAAATATATTCTATCAGCAGGTTCAGAGAATTAAAACTTGAATGGTCCTCAGCGGTATCATACTCGCTCTTTCACTGTACTGTGGGAAAAGGGATAAATGAAAGAATGAATAGCTAATACTGTACCTCTGTACTAGTGACCGGTACAGTGATAGGTAATAATGAATAAAAAAAAAGGGCAAATAGCCAATTAACTTTGACAGATATTTTTTCAGAAAGTTAAAATAATTGTCAAAATTTTAGTCATACTATTGGCCGATGTTCACCTGATTAATCGAATGCCATCGGCTCTACTTCTTGGGGAAAGACGCCTTATGAACGCTTATTTAATCACCCGCTTCGACGAATCATATTCGTATATTTGGGTGTCTATGTTATGCTCGCGACTTGAATCAGAGCCGTGATAAATTTGCGAGTCGAAGTCGTAAATGCATTTTTCTGGGCTATCCTTTTGGGAAGAAGAGGTGGCGGGTTTATGACATGGATACAGGGGATTATTTATAGTCTCGCGAAGTCATATATGTCGAACATGATTTTCCTTATGCTTTGTTTAATGTGACTGATTCTCGTATGTGGTTGCCCTCTTTCGCTGCTATTGACGATGCGGACTTACACACGCTTGTCCCGCTTACTGTGACGTCTCCATTTGGCCTACTGTTGTTTCGTTCGATACATGTACTACTAGTGCGTCAGATGTACAACACCCTTATGATGCAGTATGTACAGCAACCAGATCGCACTACTCTTGTTCTTCAGCCTTCCTCCGCTGTCGTGCCTATAGTTATTGCCCAGCCCTTCTCTGCCACTGCATCCCTTGCTCCTAATCAGCACCCCCACAGTGCGGCTGCTACTGGGAGTACCTCCAGTGCCTTTGCCATGGGCAAAGGGCATCGTCTCAAGCTTCCCAATATCCATCTTCAAGATTACTTACGCCATACTATTGCATTGAGTCGTCCCTCGCCTGCTCTGCCTGCACCGTCTCCATCTTCGACAGGTACACCCTTTCCTATCTCATCGTACATTAATTGTGGTAAATTTTCTCCACGTCATCGTGCGTTCTTAACGGCGGTGACCACTGGTCGTGAGCCAAGCACATCTCGAGAAGCTATGCTGGATGCCCAATTGGAAAGGCCGCAATGCAACTTGAGGTTGCGACTTTAGAAAAGAACAAGACTTGTACGGTTGAGTCGCTTCCTCGTGGGAGAAGGTGATCGGGTGCAAGTGGGTTTATAAAATCGAATACAATGCAGACGGTACAACTGAAAGATACAAAGCTCGACTTGTGATAATGGGCGATCGTCAAATTGAAGGTGATGATTATCATGAGAAATCGCTCCTATAGTCAAGTTGGTGACCTTTCGTACTTTATTAATGTTAGCAACGACAAGGAACTTGGAATTACTTCAGATGGACGTCCATAATGCCTTTCTCCGTGGCGACCTTGCAGAAGAGGTATATATGAAATTTCCACCGAGATTCAAACACTATACTCCGGTCATGGTATGTCGCCTTCGAAAATCGTTGTTATGGGGTGTGACAAGCTCTGAGGTGCTGGTACGCCAAATTGGCTAACACCTTATTTAATTACGACTTTACTAAGTGTCCTTACGATCATTCCTTATTCTCACTTCGTCGGGATGGTCTTGAGTTGCATGCACCTTCTGGTGCACGTTGACGACTTGGTTATTGATGGCGATAATACTCTGGCTATTATGCAGTTGAAATCATACTTGAGCACATGCTTTCACATGAAAGATCTTGGTCCTCTTAAATATTTTCTCGGCCTTGAATTTGCTCGGAACTTGACCGGTATTTTTGTGTCTCAACGCAAATATGCGTTGGATATCTTGATAGAGACCAGTCTCCTTGGCTCCAAACCCGCTACTGTCCCCATGGAGCCCAAACATCATTTGGCATTCGCTGTGAATGCTCTCTTTGACGATCTTCACCATTATCGTCGTCTTGTGGGTCGCTTAGTCTATCTCACTATTACTCGCCCAGAAGTATGTTATTCAGTTCATGTGTTAGCTCATTTCATGGCTACCCCACTTCTTGAGCATTGGAACGCTGCTACTCAGGTGGTGTGATATTGAAAATAAGACTGGGTTAGGGCCTTTTCCTCAAGGCTGATTGCAACCTTCAACTTAAGGCGTACTGCGATTAAGATTGGGCATGTTGCCATTTGAGTCGTAAGTGTCTCTCGGCTTATCTAGTGTTTCTTGGTGACTCACCTATCTCTTGGAAGACAAAGAAACAGGCGACAACGTCTCGTTCATCGGCCAAGACGGAATATCGGTCTATGGCGGTTACGACGTGTGATCTCAAGTGGCTCCGTGGGCTACTGTCCACACTCGGTGTCACTAATAATGGCCCCGCACGCTTACATTGTGACAGTCAATCCGCTTTTCACATTGCTCAAAATCCTGTTTTTCATGAACGTACGAAACATACTAAGGTCGATTGTCACTTGGTCCGGGATGGAATTTTACGCGGTACGACCTTTACATATGTACACACAAAGCTGCAGCTCGCTGATTTGTTGACCAAAGCTCTAGGCCATGCCTCCTTTGATGACTTACTCTCCAAGTTAGGGCATTTCGAACCTCCATGCTCCAACTTAATGGGGGTGATAAAATATTACGTTGTAGATATTCATATTTGATTTACACTAAAATTTGGAAAATGTATATTGTAGTGATCATAATTGTTATCTTTACAATAGACTCTCTCATGTATATAAGCAATTGCATTATAATAGAATAAAACACAGAAGAATTTATTGATGATATATGGGCTGATTTTCCTTTCATGGTATCAGAGCTGAGCCATCTAAAAAAAACCAAACACAAACCCTTCTTTGTGGCGGCAGTTATGGGCGTGGGAGACGACAAATCCGATAACCTTTTCATTATTACTTTAATAATATACGGAGTACGTATTTTATTTGTTACGTTCATTATTTACATTCCTCCACTTCAACTAAACTCAAGTCATTAATTTTCAACAAAAGCATTCTTGCGATCCGACTATGCACAAAGTCGACCTCAAACGATGTTGTTTTACAAGTACAATGAATATATTTCATGTGTCATACGAAGTATGTTTCATCTCATAAATGAGATACGAAGTAATATATTGTACTCGTACTTCTTAATAACTTGGTTGTATGTATAACATTGTTTAAACAAGAGTACTTGTAAAGAAAAACAAAGTATGTAAACAAGTGATTAGGATGGCGAGAGTGACATAAAACGATGACACCTAAACGAAAGCAACAATTAATATGAATGCGAATTGAAGAATAATTCATGGTCATTAAGCCGCCTTAATGTAGAATTAAGTAAAATAAGGAGGAATTAATCATAACAAATCAAAAACGTCAAAAAAAGGTTGCAAATATAGTTGACAAATAACAGATCAATTTGTCATTTATGCCGCGTAAAACACACGTGACTAATTGTTAAATTGCATTTGCGCGTGTTCTCTGATGCAATATCGTGTCATTCCACTTTTCACTTCTTCGAATTTCTCTCTTTCCTAAATGTAAGTTACTCATTAGAGTGTATTCCGTTTGTTTTGATCAATTATTAGATAATGAACTGAACAAAAATAATATTATCCGCCAATTGAAAAAAATAGTATATTTCATCTGTTTCGATCAATTATTAGATAATGGACTGAACAAAAATAAAATTGTCAATCAATTGAAAAAAAAATTATTATTATAATTTTACAGAAATCTGATTACAAATATGAATGATGTAGGGTTAAATTGAATTGTTTAATATAGTATTCTCATTTGATACCGAAGTATGCTCGGATAAAATCCGAAACCTAAAATTACTCATTTATTATGTACTCTTTCCGATCCATCTATTTGTTGACATTTTTCATTTTGGGACAATTCATTTAAACAAATAGATGAATTTAAGGGATATGAACCTATCAAGTCATTCTGAACGAGAGTCTGTAGATTCAAACCTATTCTAGCTCTAAAAAAACTAATCCATACGAAATATTATAAGATTGTACTGTTTGTGTTGATAATGATTTCACAGGAAATCAACTTCTTACGAGAACCTTATTTTTCTCGGCTACAAATTTACAAAACATGACATGGGTCAAGTATGTTTTGGCAACCCTACCAACCACTATGTAACATTCATAAGTTTTAATTTTCTGATTTCTTTTATTTGTATAATGTTAGTAATGTGTCAAAAGTGTTGGATTAAATGTCAGCAATGACTTTTGATTACACCATAAATAGTAACATAATGTACCAAATTGATATGTGGATAAGTTATGTGTGATTGTGTATGCATGTGATATGCAGGGCCGTCTTAAAAAATTTAGAGACTCCGTGCAATATTTTAATATGAGGCCTCACATT
Organism: Gypsophila paniculata; assembly: GCA_032274805.1. Taxonomy (NCBI): domain Eukaryota; kingdom Viridiplantae; phylum Streptophyta; class Magnoliopsida; order Caryophyllales; family Caryophyllaceae; genus Gypsophila; species Gypsophila paniculata. The sequence continues at coordinate 4,673 of JAUEKU010118409.1, forward strand.
ATAAACTATTAGACTTAATAGTTTTAATAATACTCTATTTTATTGCCTTATACAAAGTGTAGATTTAATTTTTGAGACCCTTCGAAAACGGAGGCCCAATTCCGTCGTCCATGTTGGCCGCCCTATTAGACACCCCTGGTCATATGACTGTATTACTTTGAAATGTTTCTGACTTTCTGTTAAGTAAACATGGTCTTGCTTTTACTATAGTCGACATTAACTTGCTCCTTATCTTCCTAGGTCTTTGGTTAGGTTTATTGGCTGCTAATGTTCTTAATAAATGTTACTCCCGTATGTTGAAATTGACCTAGTTTGATTATTATTAAGAGTCTAGCATAGTCGTAACAGACTAACAGTAAGTTCCCCTTAAAACAAGTATATCCGTCTTAAAGTTAAAACAAGTCAAGTATCATCCCACTTATGTATATAAGATAAATCTTTTGTTTTCCTTTATGCATTTTGCTTTTGTTTTAATTCTGAGTACTTGACTGGTTTTAAGCTTAAGACGGATGACAATTTGTGTAGTCATAATTAATATAAATGAGATGATAAAGTATTATAGAAAGCCGGTATAGTATGGATTATATAAAAGACTAATAGTTGTTTTTGGTAGATTTAAAGAGTTTAATCATAAATCAGTTTATAGAAATTAGTGTTTGATAAATTGCGATTTAGACAACAAACATGACATGATTAATTGTTCTGATATGTTATTCTAGCCCAACCATGGATTACTTAATGCGATCACAGAGTAAGTTATTTATTTGCTTACAAACGTAAAAAAAAAAAACCGTTAAAATTAGGTTATAAATAATCATTTGTGAAGTTTCATATTGATCAACAAAGAAAGAGTTTGATACTACTCCCTCCGTCCCAGTCAATACGTTACTATTACTTTTTACACAAATATTAAGGAAATAGTAATAGTAACGTATTCACTGATACACCCCAAAATGAAAATAGTAACGTATTGACTGGGACGGAGGGAGTACTTTATATGGAGTAAATAGTTGCTGTCAAATAATTTTATGATAAAACTTTCATGAACTTGTGAATTAATTTTAAGCTGCTAACTACTACACAATATTCAAATCCATCATAAACAGCAAAATAATCTCAACTATAAAAATACGTTGGTCAAGGTGGGCATGCAAAAATACATAACCAAATGAAAAACTACACATCCAATTCCTATTTCCTACGAAGTACACCATATCAACTCATTAAAAACTCCCAAAAACCTACGACCCATATTTACTACACATAAACGGGTCTCAACTCTCAACTTGGTGGTCCAAAAAAATAAAACAAATAATAAAATAATACAAAAGAAACGAAACTTCCTTAAATACCCCTCCTACAAAAATCAAAGAGATAATATATGTGAGACTTACAAAGTTGAGACACCCCAAAAAAATATCAAGTAGTAAAAACAGAGGGTGTTGTTAACAATAAGTTCCTTATTTTTTTAAGGAGCATTTTTAAGAAGGTGGTGAAGTTAAAATTTATCATGGCTTCTCCTCATTGTTTACTCTTCACCAACCTTCTTGTCTTCGTCCTCGTCTCCTCGTTTTCAGGTATGTTTTCGTTTTTACAGATACTGATGTGAGACGGTTTTACAAGGCTCTTCTGTTTTCAACAAATATATGATTCTCTATTTGTTTTGCTTTGGGATTCGATGGAATAAATTAAAGTTTATTAAGTCATACTCAAACCCGTATGCGTTTCATAATTTTTATGTCACGATCAATAGTAATCGTTGTTTGAAATTGTTTCTGCAAATCTACTCAATAGATAACTACTAACCAGAACGTAGGTAGCATACCCCAAACAATGTCTCATATTAATATGCTAGAATTTTTTGAGCATTGAAGCTAATGTTAATTCTTTTACGGAGTACGGAGTATGTTTTAGTAATAATGAATCTAAAGTTAGTAGTACAATAACAAGATTTGTATGTTTAAATTTATTTGATTAGCAAAATTGTGGCATGTTTTCATTTGCTTAATTATTTTAATTAATCATAACAATAATTGACCACCGACCATGTTAACAATTTCATTATTACGGAGTACTCACTATGTATGCACTTTGCTTGTTTGTAACGATTACTTAGATCTCATACTAACCCATCTTTTACGCGTTCTGCATGCTTTTTACAGATTTGTATTACGTTTATTTCAACCTCGATTGAAACTGTCGTGTAATTGAATTAATAAAAAATTGATCTACTTTATTTTTAAATTGCAGGTACATTATCACAATATTCACAAACACAAGGTCAAGGAGTCGGAATAAATTACGGGCAGATTGCAAACAACCTGCCCTCACCGAGTCGGGTAGCCATCCTTCTCCAATCTATCCAAATCAATCGGGTCAAGCTATATGACGCCGACCCAAACGTACTTCTAGCTTTCGCAAACTCAAACGTCGAGTTCATAATTGGGCTTGGTAACGAATATCTTCAAGACATGTCCAACCCATTAAAGGCCCAAGCCTGGATCCAATCCCATGTCCAACCGTACATTTCCCAAACTAAAATTACCTGCATTACCGTTGGTAACGAGGTTTTAACTGGGGCCGATACACAATTGATGTCGGATTTACTCCCAGCAATGAAGGGCGTCTATTCGGCCCTTCAAACTCTCGGGTTAAGTAACCAAGTAACCGTCACAACAGCCCATTCGACGGGCATTTTAAGCAGTTCATACCCGCCGTCATCCGGGTCATTTCAACCCCAATTAGCCCAATATTTACAACCCATGTTGGCATTCCAATCCCAAATTAATTCCCCATTTTTCATCAACGCGTACCCATTTTTCGCTTACAAAGACGACCCGACCCAAATATCATTAGACTACGTTCTATTTAGGCCTAATCAAGGCATGACCGACTCGGCCACTAACTTACACTACGACAACATGTTATACGCCCAAATTGACTCGGTCTATGCCGCAATCAAACTAATGGGCCATACCGACATAGAAGTCCAAGTGTCAGAAACGGGTTGGCCCTCTAAAGGAGACGCTAATGAGTACGGGGCCACGGTGGCAAATGCCGGAGCCTATAATGGGAATTTGATGAAAAGAATTATGCGAAATGAGGCCACACCCGGAAAACCAAATGTACCTATTAAGGTTTACGTGTTTGCTCTTTTTAACGAGAATTTAAAACCCGGTCCCACATCGGAGCGAAATTATGGACTATATTATCCGAATGGTTCACCCGTATACGATATCGGGGTGCAGAAAAGTTACTTGCCTCAATTTTACATATCTTCGGGTACTCAAAGAAGATCAATTACGGTATGTTTTTACCTTTCATTAAGCTTTGTTTCTTCCATTTTAGTTCAAATTTATCGGGTCGATTTTATAGAATTTTTATTATGTGCCTACTTCCTAGTCATTAGTGAATAATCAGTCATAAAATAAATGTACTTCAATAGTTTCAAAAGTTTTAGTTATTTACGGAAAAGGTGCTTAAATGTCGGTTTGAATCTAACGTAAAATATGTGGTCCACGAACAAGCGGGAAAGTGGGAATGGGACAGATTAGCAGAATTAGACCTTAAATTTATGTAAATGTTTTATCCAAACCTGCTTCTATTTACCGTGCGCTTATGAACAGCGTACACGTAACTTTCTCATTTTAGAGAATATAAGTCCGTCATTATGCAAAATTTAAACTAATATGTGCCACTAGATAAGACACTTGCATGCGTAGCAAATAATTGAAGTTGTTTGGTGAAATGTCGTTTATTAATGCCACGACACAACATGGCTAAAATGGTCCAATATGGTTACTTAAACTATATGTATAATGTACAAATACAATCAAAATATCTGAACACAAAAATTGGCGTTATTTTTGCAGGAAATGTACACAATTGGACTAGTATTGAGCTACATAACAATATTGATGATGCACATTTAATTCTAATTATTATTATTATTAATTTTTTGGGGGAAGAAGACGTTATCAAATTGAATATTACTAACTCTTTGGATTCACACGGTTAGTTGGTGGTCTATTCAATGTTTCCTGCCCTCCCCATGCCACTGCTCTGCTTCACAGGTACGGCCTTACGTTTCTGTTCATTCAATTTCGTTACGGTGCTCCCTCGTATTTTTCGGAAATGTCTCGTATTTTATTATATTTGTCTTATTCGTAAGTTTATATACTCCATTTTCATTTTGAGCATGATTTGTGTGACTAGTAATCGATATTAGAATGGTGTGACACACTCTTCACTGACAGTTAACTACATTTCTTAATAACGTGTCAAAAGCAAATGTATAATTCGTATATAATATCAGGCTTTCTAGATCACATCTTGAGACAACTCAATTAGAAAATTTCAGATGTTTTTACTAGTGAAAATTTTATGTATTTATCGAACGAATATTTAAAACAACGATATAGATACTATTTATTCCATAAATATTTCCACAAATAAAATCATTTGGATCATTGACATGTTGTGTATAGTTGTTAGTAGTGATTTATTCATTGGATTCTTGTAAGTTGATAATTGATTAGGTCCAATTGGTTGAACCATGTGGTTTGAATTTATTGTCCCTTTAGGTAGTGATTTGGCCACCCTAATAATCATCATTCATATGGAGAATAACTAATTTCAACATCTTATCAATTGATGCCATAATAATATTATTAATTCTTTAATTAATTATAGTTTGTTAGGCTACCTTTTACGTAAAGAGTTTTATGGTCTAATTACTATATTTTGTTATGGAGTATTTTTTTTTTTAATATATAAATACAGAGTAAGATTTTTTAGAGACAAACTGAATACAAGGCTGATTATGGTAGAGCTCGTATAAAGCACATCAAATAGTTGCATAGAATTTGAAATTACGTCATAAATATCGTGATTTTATTACAAATTTTACATAATGCTAAGTAACAATTTGGCAACGATCAATCGCACTCAATTCTTATCTAATAGTAATGCTATTTGTAATGAAATATCAATAATGTAATTAATCTTGGGAGTTATAGTTACATCCAAGGTACGTATCATAATAACTACATGCAATCATGCAAATAAATTAAATTAAACCCTCATTTAATTTGAATATGAAAATTCAATTCCTTAAAGTGACAAGCCATAGAAAAAAAAAGTAGAAGTTGGCTTATATCTGGAAAGAGACATGATTATATTAAAAATTAAAAATCACTATCGATATATATCGTCATCGTCATTTTTGCTTCAAATTACATCAAACTTTTTTAGATCGTCAATTATTTGTAAACCTCATTCTACTTTTTCATACTACTATACTTGTTTTTCATTGCTTCTTAACAGCCAAATTTGACACCACACAATATCTTCTTTTTCAATAATAATCTTGTGAACTTTTGGGTTGTATTGAATTTTTTTTATTGTAGTTTTATGTGCTTTGCTCGTTAGAATGGAATTTTGCCTTATCAATCTTAGGTGGATGGCAAAACCAATTGAATATATTATATCAAAATAGTCCTAGCTAAGTCTATGGTCATGTTTTTTTGAACTTTTTAGAGACAAATTGAATGTATATAAATTAAATTTATCCAAATTGAAAGAAGTATAAAATTACATTGAGAAAATTTATGAATTGAACTAAACTTACATGAATTGATTTTATGTCCGAAAGGACAAACTCTTAGTGAGGTTTTTCTTAGCTTCATGCAAATCCATCCTAGTCATTTTCTTTTCTTTTGTGTAAACGATTTATAATACAATTGAACCCGTTTTTAAATTGACGATATGTACAGAATTTGAATTACTCTGATAGATTTCAAATTTAACAGAACTAAACTGAATTTAAGAAAGATAAATGGAACTAAATTTGATATAAAATTGAGCCGAATTTAAGCTATTAGGGTAAAAAATTCATAGCTAAGGTGCATGGCATAAATCCATCATCCATGGCCATTCTTTCTTAGTAGTATCAACTTTGGGAATTTTCTTTCAGACACTTTTTTTTTTTCACTTAGGATAAAAAGTTTCCATTCATTAGTCAAATCGTATGATAATATGGGAAATGAATAACATGTAACATCAAAGGGTGCTGGATCCACTTAGTAGTGGGGTTATTATCGCTATCAATTTGGAAGTTTGTAAAGGAAGCTCATGTCTAGGTGACCTCTTTAGGACCATTTTGGTCCCCATCACCCATCTCTAGGATAAGATTGTTAACACCTCTTTATCAATCCAAATTTTCAAATCAGATCGTTATACAACTATGGAATCATTTATTATAATACTTGTGAACTTCATTAATTGCTATTATTATTATTATTAAATGAACTGTGGAATCAATTACTATAACTTATTATATTGTATGTCATACATATAATGATTTCATAAGAAACTAAATCGTAAATAAATTTACCTTTCGTGATGTTTCCTAAGAAAGTGAAGTGTTTGTATCCCATAGAGTTGAAAAATAACTCTACATGATAGAGTTGACGCAATATAGTATTAAAAATTATTTTCTTCTACTTGCTGTGGGTTTGAAAGTCACACTTATATATATATTCCACCATCTATTAATGATAAACTCCATTAACTCTACGAAATTTTAGAAATATATCGTTTTTTTAATATTTCATATTCCCGATAAATATAAAACGATCTTACTCAAATTAAAGTACTTGTTTTGAATTTTGTAGGGAAGGGGCTAATTGCGTTGGAAGGCTTCAATTTCCGAAACAAATTGATTGGCACGAGAAATTATTAAAGCTAGTACGTACAAATGCCAGAACACAGCAGTCCTTTGTATCAACAACTAATTAAACTTCATCACCACTTCACCATATTATATTCTTAATTAATTAATTAATTAATTAATTAATTAATTAATTGTTTACGTAGTTTAGTATAGTGTGTCACCACTTGATCACCAGTAATTAGCATTACATTATTGATTTACTCATCTACCAATGAGTGAACTTAATTAGCATTTTCATAAAAAAAAGTTAATTAAACTAGATTATATCTTTTGGCAGGCATGTATAAACACTTTAGTTAGGGTTTTTTTTACAGCTTTGACATATGTATTGTAGATTAGATATTTGGAGGAATTTGACAATTTTAATTCAATTATTAATTACTAATAATATACTATCAATTTTGACAGAGTTATTCTATTGTTTCATTGCCTTTTTGATATATAGAACATGGTATCATGTGCATTCTGTATCATGCACTTTAATCATGTTTCTATTATTGTATTTTAGCAATTTAAGGTTTTAGTTACTTTAACTAGTTTTAATATTCATGCAATACATTAGATGTCGATCATTTTATTTTGGAAATTATCCATCGTGTTTTAATGTAATTTGAGAATATAACTTATCGAGTATATCTTTATAATTTAGAAAATTATCGTTCATATTACCGTCTTATTTTTTAAATAAGTAGGATCAATAACAAAACTCATATCATTCAATTCATGCATGGTTGTCTGGTTGATATCAATTTAGTAAAGTTTCTAAACAGGTCAATTCATTTCTAGTTTGATTGTATTCATTGTCAAGTTGAATAAGATTTTTTAAATGAACCAGCTTTGTTAAGGTCTATAACTCTATACAAAGAATCTAAAAAAAAAAAACAGTCTTTCACAATGAATTGTAAAACTTCATTCCATTTTTCTCTATAACCACCTATCTAATATACCCTCATTAATTGTCGATCTTTATACTTTAAAAAATGAAAGAGGATCTTTTACAAAACGTACTCAAATCAGTACTACTAGCAGGCTTACTAGTTAGGCTATGTTTGGCGCGCTATTTCAGCTAGTTTATTTGTCCAGCTACCTGGTTTGACCACAATTTCAGCTACTTATTTTTTCTAGAAGTGTTTGGTAAGATTGACCAAAAAAAAATTTCAGGTAGCTGAAATAATACTACATCAGGTAGCTTATTAAAATTTCAGGTAGCTGAAATAGATTGTTTACCATTTTACCCTTATCTAATCTATTG
>JAUEKU010118628.1:0-12654 GCA_032274805.1 Gypsophila paniculata
TACTAAGGTAACCAGCTTGATCACATTGAGATTCTTGCCAAATTGTACACGTAAGGTATAGTGTGAAAGGCATATTCAGTTCACATATTATAAGAGAAAAATGGCAAGTATTTGCAATTGGTACTCGTAAACACTACAAGAAAAAGGCTAATTGGCGTCCGCTTCTAGTTGGTCGCAACACATCAATAATCAGTCGCTAATTGGGTTTGCGTCTAACATTTGGTCGCTACGATCGGTCGCTAGAACCTTGGACGCAAAGGCCGTTAATAGCGACTAACAGAACTTCAGACGCATATTAGAGACTACTTTAACGACGAAGATGTTTTTAGATGCTAATTGGCGTCTAATTAAGCGACAAAGGATGGTCGCATATTGGCGACTATTTGGGGCAGTCGCAAATTGAGCGACTACAATTGCGACCACTATTAGTCTCGACTTAGAGTCTGATGTTGGTCACTAATTTGCGACTACTATTTTCGACGCAAACTTAGCGACTCTTCATTTATAGTCTCAAAATTAACGACCATATAAGTCGCAAATTAGCAACCAAAGTTAGTTGCCAATTAGCGACTTGTATTAGTCGCAATATTAGCGACTACTTGCAGTCGCCAATTAGCGTCCGTAATTAGTCGCGAAATTTGCAACTACGGTCAGTCGCCAATACTCGCTATTTAACAAATGAAAATAAATCGTCGCAGTAATATTTTTCGTAAGATTCCTACTAGCATGACTAAAATTGAAGGAATTAATCTAATACGCATGCATACTTGATCTTTGTTGCAAATTTTATTCCAAAATAAATATATATTAAGAATATCCAACGTTCAAAAATAGATAATATAATCATGCTCGCATCAAAAATTAAACAAATGTCTAATATTTAAGTCAATCTAGAAATAAACTAATACTCCATAATATTTAGAAAACTCAACCTAAGCACTATAAGCACCAAGTGATCCACCAGAAGAATCCTCAGGAGAGAATCGATGTTGGGCAAAATTTGAGGTAGAAGAGCATCGTTCATTCACTAGGTTGGACAACTCAAATAGTTGCTTCTGTAAATCTTCTAGTTTTTTATTTTGGTCACAAATTTTTGCCTCCTGTTCTTCCACTTTTTGTTTGGCTTGTGCTGCTTCTTCTCGGTAATGGTTAATTTGAGAAATGAGGGACGGTGTGAATGAAATTTGAGATGATCTAACCCGCTTCCCATAGAATAATTCTGCACTCTCACCTAATCCAGGAACAAGTCCTTTATTATGGCCACCAACCACTTCGAAAAAAATATCATTATCCGTTTTTTCCACTCCTTCTTGTGATAATTCTACCACTTTCTTCTGATAGGTCTCCTGCAACAACATTATGATATACACACACATTAATTAAATATTTAAAAAAGATGTACCAAAACAAATATTTTTAAAAAAATAGGCAGCATCTCCCCTAAGATTCATTAACTGTAATACAAATCGACAACACCTCTCCTAAAATTCATAACTTGTAAAAAAAAATGGCAACATCGCCCTTAAAATTCATAAACCGTAAAACAAACTGGCAGCATCTCCTCTAAAATTCATAAACCGTCAACAAGACACAGAAGTTGAGATGATAAATTAAGTCATAACAAAGCCACAAATCCTCAAATATATTCCAACCCATATAACTTCGGCACAATGTATAATTGCTCCACCAAGTCTTACGAAAGACTTTGAAAAGAATTCTTACCATAACGGTTTTGACTTTCTTGTTTTCCATCAAGATTCTTTCACCGCCTTCACCTTTCTTACTATGTGCTCTTAAATATAGTTCTGCAGCAGTCGGGAAAACTCCACCATTTTCCTTAGCCTTTGCATTTGACAGTTTGTTTGTTAATAATATTGATAGTTTAGGAAGTAACAAGTGTATAAAAATAAAACTAAAAATAAAAAAATACCACATACCAAACGTTCAGCAAGCTCAATTGAAGAAATAGATCCTTGACGATGTCCTGGGTCAATATGATTACCGTCTGAACTTGATATTCTGTTTGCTAATGCGCGAGAAGATCTGTATTTGAAATCTGGATCTGACCTTCTTTCCAAAAATTCTGAATAAACATCATCACTCATGAAATATGGTGTTTTGTTATTCTTTATCTTTCCAGCTTTATTGACAATGTCTTTCAGACGTAAAGCGGCTTTTTTGCTAAATGCGAACCAGACCTCTTGTTCCAACTCAGGTTTCCATGTGTAAATTTTCTTAAACAAAAACATACAAAAAGTTAGTTAACAAAAAAAAAAAAATATATATATATATATATATATATATAGGTCTATGGTAAGAAGTAAATTAAAGTTGTTTGTAATATTTAACTATACGTTTACCTTAAAACGATAAAACCAATGTTTCTTTGTCGAGTCATCCGTTTCAGACCAATTTAACCATGCTCTGTGGTAAGAAGCTTTGATGACTCTGCTCACAGTGCGCACAACCTCAGATTTGCTAAACCTGAATGTAAATTAAGAAAAATTTAAAGCACATGCAAAGCTCATAAGACTATGATATTAGTTTGCATTATTAACATTAAGATATGACAAGGTACTAACCAATATTTTCCAGGTATGAGCTCGGTTTTAGCCGAAGAAGATGACACCATGGACGTTGTATTGGACAAAGTAAGACTATCTTTAGGTGATGATTGCTCATTCTCAATATCCATGTCATCATTTTCCTCGTCATCATCGGATGCGGTATCATCCAACATATCATCATCTTGCATATCATCATTCTCCATATTGTCATATTCAAGCTCGTCTAAATTTGGAGATTGAGACATTATACCATTTCCACTATTTCTACCACTACCACGATCTTGTCCTCGTCCAGTACCACGACCACGAATACGAACATTACCAATACAATAGGTATATCGTCTACCATGGCCTCTAGTGTTATCATTACCTCTAAATGCAGCATTATCACTACTATTACCTCGACCATTAGCACTACCACCACGACCATTAGCACTACCACCACTAACTCGGCCATCAACTTTGCCATCACTACCTCCACCAGTAGCACCACGACCACGACCACCACCACGACCATGAGCACTACCGCCTCGAACAAGAACGCTACCCCCTCTATACATTGCACCACCTCTACAACCATATTTTCCTGTCGAAGACATAACAATCTACAGCAATAATAGAAAATATTAATTATGCAAGATGATCAAAGTATAGTCTAAAATATTTAAAGAAGAAACATAATCATTAAACACAAATTATATAAAAAAAGATTAAAAAAAATATATATAAAACAAGAAAGTCTGTATTATAATTGAAGTCTACATATAAAAAATAAATCAAATTTATATTACACATAACTACACATCTTCATCATCGTCAAAATAGTCTTCTTCATCCTCATTATCAAAGATGTCTCCTTCATCCTCCTCCTCATCCTCCTCCTCTTCCCCCTCCTCCATCTCGTCATCCTCCTCCTCCTCATCATCATCAACATTATCATTGTTGTCCTCTTCGACCCCTTCTAATACATCCTCATTATCCATTTCTAAGTCATCATTATTTTCATCGAGAGGTGATAACGAAGAGGGAACCTCTATAACATCCTCTTGAAAAAATGAATCATCAACGGGAGCATCAATATTAGATCGTGCTAACGTTTTAAATACAGCACTCCATTGATTTCTATCATTTTTCAAGTTCGGATACGATGTAAAATACACCTGATAAGCTTGATACGCCAAAATAAAAGGATCGTACTTTGGATATTTTTTGGCGTGGTTAACTTCTATAAGTTTATATTGTTCATGTACATTAACACCTTTAGACGGATCTACCCAATCGCACTTAAACAAAATTGTTTCATATGAACCTTGTCTACCAACATAAGACAGCTCGATGATTTCTCTCAGAAGGCCATAATACTCAACTTCATCAAGGCTTTTTACACACACACCGTAATTCATGGTTGCTTTATTTTTTCCATACTCGTAAGTATGAAAATTAAAGTCATTCACACAATAGTGTCTCCATGTTGTCACTTGTTTAGAAGGCCCCATTGCTAAAGCTTGTATTAAATCATCATTCACATTTGATTTATCAACCTAGTTAAAGAAAACAGTAATTAGTAAAAAACTCGTGATTACTTTATATGTTCGAAACGATATTATTTTATAGATACTTACATAGTCTTTGAACCACGTCGGAAATGTTTCTTCAAATTTACTCCATATCTGATTTAAATTTGTGTTTGGATGTACTAGGAGAATATTTTCCTCAAATTTCCTAAAATTTTATATGTAAGTATTATAAAAATTTAAACCAAAGACTATTAATAAGTCTTATAAATAAAGATGATAGCCACATACCGCTCATATTCTTCAAGTATTCCACAATTTGATAGGACGTAGAGGTGAGCACGGATATACTCTTTGTCCTCCAAATACCTTTTATGACCACTTATGTTGGGAGGTTCAATATTACAACGAAATATTTCTGGCAAAGATTGGTCCAATTCATCATCTCTATCTTTGCTTACATTTCTAGCTAAATCTTTGGACTTTGTGTCAATATGGTCATCAAAATAATTAGCACAAAAGTTGGATGTTTCCTCCATCAAATATGCATTGCAGATAGAACCCTCGACTCGAGCTTTGTTGCCAATTTTTCTCTTTAAATGATTGAGGAACCTATAACTTTGATTGTTAATACATGCTCTAAAAACTTCAATATATATATATATATATTATAACAAATGCTATAATATATTACCTCTCAAATGGGTACATCCACCTATATTGAACGGGTCCACCAACTCTAGCCTCATAAGGCAAATGAATGGGAAGATGCTCCATAGAATTGAAAAAAGAAGGAGGAAAGATCGTTTCCAACTTACAAATAATTTCAGGAATGTTCTTCTCCAAACGGACCATATCTTCTACTTTGAGGGTTGAAGCACACAAATCTCGAAAAAATTGACTAATCTCAGTTATTCCCTTCCAGACATTAGTAGGGAGCAAGTATCTAAAGGCTATGGGTATCAAACGCTCCATAAAGACATGACAATCATGACTCTTTAAACCAAAAAGCTTACCTCCTTTCAAATCTACACATCTACTTAAATTTGACGCATAACCATCAGGTAATTTAAACTTTTGAACCCATTCACATAACACCTTCTTTTGTGCCTTATCGAGTGTGTATTGTGCTTTTGGTATAGTTTCTTTTCCATTATTTTCAACCACCTCCAAGTTGCGACGCCTACACAAAGAAGCTAGGTCTTTCCTTGCACTAATTGTGTCTGAGGTGCGCCCTTTTACATCCATGATGGTATTAATCAACTGATCAAAGAAATTCTTTTCAATGTGCATTACATCTAAATTATGTCGAATTAGCAAATTTTTCCAATATGGAAGCTCCCAAAAGATGCTTTGCTTATACCATCCAATGTCTTTTTTCTTTTTAGCTTGTATAATAGGATCAGTTATTTTAGGCAATTGGGACACACTCTCCCAAACTTCATGCCCGGTCAACCTAGGAGGAGGAGTATGAGTTTCCACCTTATTTTTCAAAAATGAATTTTTATTTCTGCGAAATGGGTGATCAGAGGGAAGAAATTTACGATGGCTATCAAACCATGAACATTTTCTACCATGTTCAAGCCAAAATGCTCTTGTCTTTTTCATACAATATGGGCAAGCATACTTGCCTGCAGTTGACCAACCACATAGCATACTATAAGCTGGAAAATCATTAATAGTCCACAAGAGTCCTACTTTCATTTGGAAATTTGTTTTAGTCGATACATCATATGTCATGGCTCCTATATTCCACAAGTTTTTCAACTCCTCGATCAAGGGTTGAAGATATACATCTATGTTACCTTTTGGATTTTTGGGACCAGGGATGATCAAAGAAAGGAACATGAATTGTCTCTTCATGCACAACCATGGAGGCAAATTATAAGGTGTGAGAATAACAGGCCAACAAGAATAAGAACCTCCAAACTTACCGTATGGTGCAAAACCATCGGTACATAAACCAAGTCGAACATTACGAGGTTCACCTGCAAAATTTGGGAATGAGGCATCAAAGTTTTTCCACGCCTCTGCATCACTAGGATGAGCCAATGTCCCCGTGATACGGGGATTCTTTGAATGCCAAGTCATGTACTTAGCCACATTCTTAGTCGCATAAAGTCTTTGCAGCCTAGGAGTGATTGGAAAATAGATGAGCACTTTTGAGGGAAGAATTTTACCACTTGCGCTCCTCTTATACCTATCACTACCACACTTACTACACCTTTCAAGTGAAGCATCAGATTTCCAAAATAACATACAACTGTTGGGACAAGCATGGATCTTTTGATGTGGAAGTTCAAGACCCTTAAGAACTTTTTTAGTGTCATAAAACGTTCTTGTCATTAGGTTTTGTTGTGGAATAACATCATGTAGTAAAGATGCAATACCATCTACACATCTATGGGCCAAATTATACTCACACTTGAGATTCATTATTCTAGCAGCCATCTCTAACAAAGACATCTTGCTCCCCTCAAACAACGGCTCTTCAGCCGCCTTTAATAACTCAAAAAACTGCTTAGCTTGAGGATTTGGCTCTTCGCTTTCTCCAACTATCTCCTCAAGAGAATCGAGGACATTTGAATGTAATCCATCATAAACCATATTTCGAAGAGAGTTTGATTGGTTAGTCAAGTGTGATTCCAGTTCTTGGGCTTCCTCTCCATGAGAAGTCCATTCAAAATATTCTTTCATGAACCCTTTTTTATAAAGGTGAAGTTTAATATCATCAATAGATTGAAATTGTGTATTTTCACATCTTATACATGGACATCTCAGTTTAGAGCACTCTTTTCCCACCCTTTGTCGCTTGGCAAATTCTATGAAATCATCCACTCCCTTAACAAATTTGTCGCTTAAAACGGGACCATCCAATCTCTCATACATCCATGTACGCTCTACTCTCTTCATCTACAAGCAAAACTAGCGTTTCAAACATAGGGTAACACCAAAAAAAAATACAGCATAATTTTCACAAACGAAGCAGTTTTGATGCCTCAATTAAACAAACATATAAACCATCATTCTATAACTACACCATGTAAATCATCATTCATTCTGCAGCCTCTCCCATAATCGAAAACAAAATCACGATTAATCAATGGTACGAATAAAAATTCAAACAAATCAATAATAAAAACAAAATACAAAATCTTTGGCGTCAATCGTGAGTTCTAATAGAGAATTACCTTGAAAGCTCAATGTTTTGACGAAAGATGGCGTAGTAGGAAGCAGAGTATGTGTAATGTAAAGTGAGGGAATTGAATGGTCTAGGGTTTTTTTAATTAAATTGAGAAGTACTGGATACTGGAGTATTAAATTTTGGTAATTAATTAGTTTACCAAATTTGTGTTTTACACGTTTTTAATTTTTCTTTTTTATTCTCTTTTTTTTTTTTTAACACAAAATCTTGGATTTGACGGATTCTTAAATCTATCTTGAAACCTTTCACACAAAAGTAAGCTGTTTCTCTCTTTTTTTATATACATTGTGATTTTCAATAGGTTGCACGTTAAACCGTCTCACATGTGAGACCTACACTTATTAAAAAAAACTTCTAATTTGAAAAGTTGAATTAACTGAGAGGTCGCACGATAAATTTATCAAGCGACGGTCTCACTTGAAAAATTGAGATTTTGTAATAATTTTATTACACATTATAACAGTCACATAAGAGACATGCGGCTCAATGTTATTTTCACTAATAATAAATTAGACAAAATATTATAAAATAATGTTATTATAACTTATAATGAGATCGTTTAACTTATATTTCGTGACATTTTCACACGAAATTAATTTTATACTTTCATCTTATAAAAAACAAAGCTAATTTCTTTCTATTTTTGAACTATATATGTATTTTATTAATCAGTAGGCATTTTGTCTTACCATCTTCCAAAGAAAATTGTGAGACAAACTTATCACACTCCATCAAATTAAAAGGAAGAAAAAAATTAAAAAAAAAATACAAACTTAATCATGTCATGTACGAATGTTATATGATATCAGTTACGAACATAACATAACTAATGTCTCATTCAAAATGTGGTTCGAAAATTGATCAACTTTTTTAATAAATGATTTGAGGAATAATGACGATCTATTAGTCTCAATGAGTAGATTATACCACCGGGTAGTACATAGTGTATGTACAATTTACTTTGTGATTTTGAGTTTTGTTGCAAAGTTTTTTAGTATTGTTGTAAAGTTTATGAGTTTTTTAGTATTGTTGTAAAGTTTATGAGATTTGATGTAAATTCTTCGAGTTACAACACATAAATATTTTGCTCAAAACTTACAATTTACCTCAGAAACTAATTATATAAACTCAAAAACTATATATAATACATGCTCAACTAAATATGAATTGTTTGTATTGCAACAAGTGGTATAATAGTATTCGCCCTATTAGTCTATAATCTATAATATGTAGCTAATGATCACTTGCATATGAGTACTCTAAATATTAATTGGTTAACACGTTAGGATAGGAGAATATAATTCTTCAGGTTCTCATATATGTATTCATTTTTATTTTAGCGTTTTTTTTATTTTGTATTTTCAAATATATAAAATTAAAGGAAAAATATTTTTGTTAAAAAAGAAAACTTAAAATAAACAATGTTAGTTAATCATATGAAAATGTAACATGATTGGAATAATAATATAGAGCATACATAAATGGATATTTAAAGCCTACTTTTTTATATATTTATCTAAGTCTATAATTTGGATGATCTCGACTTTAGTCGCTATTACTGATTTTTTAATCGATTTTATAATTATACTAGAATATAATCACTTATTTGACAAATGTTATGCTTATAGTAACTTGTTTGAGACTAACCTTTAGTTCGTCCCAAATATGGTCGCAAATAACCATTTTAGCATCCCAAATCAGGTAGGACGCAATAATCAGTCCCCAATTAGCGACTAGAAGCAACCATTTAATTAATAGTTGCTAATTAGAAACTAACTTCTACACAATTGCAATAGTAGTCGCCAAATGTTGGATTTAGCGACTGACAAACGGCCAGATGCAAAATGTTGACGCAAATTGGCGTCCACAAGCGACTACTAATGTTTTAGTCGCCAATTAGCAACTACCCTTTAAACAGACACAAAGTTAGTCGCTAAACGCAATCTTAGCGACTGCCATATGATCGGACGCAAATTTTAGACGCCAATTAGCCATTTTCTTGTTGTGAAAACATAAAACTTGACGAAATGTATGATCAGTTGGGAAGAGAGTCTGAGTTTGCAAAGCATTCAACCATATTAGTGACTAGGTGATGCTGGTTTTCCTATTTCGCCCACCGTCTTATCTTAAATTTGTGCGAACACGACAACAAAATTTTAGATGATGGGTAGTAGTTACAACTGAGGACGTTGTTCAAAATCTGTTTTCTATTCACTCTTGTAAATTTTGCTGCAATTGTACAGTTGTAATTCTATTTACACAATCAAGAAAAATGCATAGGCATGCACATGCATGCGATAGTTTAGAATCGTACGTGTTAAGCATGAGGCTTATATAGTAACCCAAAAAAACAAACAATTTCCATTTTTAACAGGCAACTTACCATCCATCTTGCTTTTACCATGTATCATGAGCTTGACTTGGACCATATAAATCCTCAAAGTTAACCAGCTACTAGTAGTCACACAACCCGTTGATCAACCGAAAACATTGACCATGGATTGGTATCATTGAGAACAAAGTCAACGATGAAACTCAAGATCCTATTTTGACCAAGTGCAATAGTTGAGAGTGGAGTTTTTTTTAGGTAGAAGAAGTTAGACTGTAAAAGTTTTGGTCAGTTTGGCAAAAATAAAAATGGGTGCAACACAACGGAGATTTCAATGCTTGGAAGAATGGCCAAGAGTAAGTCTTCGTTAACATACGATGGATGGTCGACTCGAGGAAAGAATTGACTAAAATTAAGAAGCTTGTTGTTATCAATCAACTCAACAAACAAGATTGATTTGAATAATGAGAACCTTACTGTAACAAGTTCTTAGGTGTTTGAGATAATTGTCTTATGCTCGAGTGCTTGAAGATAAAGACAAGTTGGAGCAATCTTTCAATGAAAGTAAGCATTTTTCTTGCTACAAAATTGTTTTGTTTATGGTTAATGCTTTTGCTATACTGGTACTTGTCTACTTTTTATGAAACTTCAAGTCATTGATTCAAATATTTTTCTTTCTAGTATTTTTCATACTCATAGTATTTTTTGATGCATGTGGCAATAAATTCGCTGATTACAATGAAATAAGGCCAAAAAATTACATATTTAAGCTATAAGAGGAAAAATATTTTCAAAATGCATATGTAAATTCTTTCAATTTTTTTAAATCATAACGATGTTGACAAACACATTATATGAATCCTTAAGCAATCTTTTAAACCACAATAAAAAAACCATTTATATAAACAAGTCTTTTATGATATGCTTTCCCCTTGACATAAATCTTATCACCAATTTCAATTGCAAAAAAAATAACAACCACAAGTTACACGAAATTTTTACAAAACATGAACCAAATAATGTTATAAATTGGGGGACCACGCTCATAGCGTTGTAACACCCCGTGTTAAATTAACACAATATAATACTATAATTTAATCTATTGATTTAAAATCAATATAATACTATAATTTAAAATACGACTGAAATTTTTTCGCAAAATTAATACCGTCTTTCCATTTTATTTCTTAATCTCGCGAAAACGAAGATAAAATATATTATGTTCGGAACGTAAAAAAGAAACACATTACAAAATTTTAATAAAATTCAACTCCGAACTAAATCATGTCTTTAAAATTTTCGAAAACGTTAAGTCAAACTATATTTTTATCAAAAATAAATATAAAACATTAATTTTATACTTAGAATTCAGTTTAAAACACTTTTCGAAATCGAATAAAAACGATCCATATATTTTTTTTCCGCCTTTGAAATTTCAAACGACGAAATCCGACATGCAAAACGAGGCCAACTAAGGGCCCTATTTCACATGTCCAAACCTAGGGCAAATTAGGGTTTATTTTGCGTAATTTCCATCCTCATCTCATTTACAAAATATTCCAAATTATCTCGAGTCAGTTTTCGCAATAAATCGTCTCCAAAATACAAACCGCAAAAAGTCTTCCTTGCTTTGGACGATTCAAGGCAAGTGGGAGGAAGCTTCCTCTTTGCTTTATGTCATTCACTCATTAATGCACCAAATGATTATGTTTCATTTAATTAAAAATAAACCTAAACTAATTATTTAAAAACTAGTATAAACTTACTACTAACATAATTCATTTCACACAGTTCACACCTTCATCAAACACCCTCTAAAAAGCTAAGAAGAAGAAGAAGAAGAAGAAGAAGAAGAAGAAAACATTAAATTTTTAAAGCTAAATTAAATTAAATTCGTACTTCTAAATTATTTAATTCTTTAAATTTTATAAAAACCGACTCTAACTATTTCCTCTTGTTTGTATTGGTGCCGTGGGGCTGTGCTTCAAGAAGGAGAAGAGGGGTTTGAAGATCTTAGCCAATTCGATAATATAATCGATACCGATAACCTTTAATTGCTAAACCGATCAAGGTGACTAGTTAAACCATCTTCTAATATCTTTAATATAAAGAGTTTTGGAAAATTGTTTAACTTCTAAAAATGTTTAAGTATGATTATATGTTTAAGTCTTGTATAATATGATCTGATAATATGAAATATATCACTAGAAAAATGAATGGTATTAATACTACTACATGCCAGTATGCCACGACTCACTTATTAATTTTGGACTAATTTTTGTAATTTAATTTTTCTTATTCATGCATTATTATTATTATTATTTAGTTGTTATGTATTTTAATTTATAATCTAGAAGTTGTTAATATGATAATATATATAATGAAAATAGAAGAAAAATAACTTAAAACAACTACATACATAAGGGCCACGACCAAAATGCTTATTTTGGATTAATTTTTGTATTTAATTTTTGTTAATTATATGTTATTAGTTTACATTAAGTGATGTTGTTGTTAATGTATTTTACAAAGTATTAAAATAATAATATGATTTATATGATTTTTAAGCATGAATGTGTTCTTGAGTGTTCTTGAATGTTCATAATGTTCATCATGATGTTCATACTTGTTCATGAATATTTGCTTAATTTGATAATTATTTTGTAAGTTTATGTTATTAGTTGTTTTTCTTTAATCATTAGTTATATAAACTAATTATAACATGAATTAAACAAAGTTAAAAATGTTAGAAAAATTAAAATAATTAATCAAGTACTTTGGCCATGTCACTATTCAAATAAATTTTCATAAAAATTTAACTTATTTTAAATCTTTAAAGTTTAAGTCACTAAATCACAATAACTAATTTGTAAGACTAAAACCGAATTATTAGAATTTGAATGATTTTAAAAAGGGCCTAATTTGTTTTGGCACTATTAGTAAATTTTGATAAAATTTAGGGAAAATTGATAATCTATACCTACTTTATACCACTCTTTCATATTTTATACCAACATAATTTTTCCTTAAAATCCTATA
>JAUEKU010118739.1:0-12654 GCA_032274805.1 Gypsophila paniculata
TGCAAGTGCGACCTGAAAGACACCTTGCATTGAGTGGGAGATGTGAAACGGGCAAGAGAATTGGTAACGCACAACTTGTATCGGACAAGTGAGAGATTGTTGGAGTAAGTGTCCTCCACAATAGTGCGATTACATAATAAATCTTATTATGGAATATAGTAGGGATAATCCGATATTATTATCAGTTGATTAACGTAAATCAATAACGATTGACTGACTAGAGTTTGACGTTATTGTCGTATGACAGCGGTAATCAACTGATCCTTTTTAGTCCCAACAAAATAAGCTATATAATTTTATAGGATACAGTTTAATTAGTCCTTTTACAAGTGGACTAATAGTTAGTTAGTAGATTTAATTTAGAGAGATATCGAGTTATGAACTCGAATTATTAGATTTTATTATGATAAAATCATTTAGAAAGAAGAGAATTAGTGATTATTTGTTAAATCACTAATTGGGTACTAATTGATTAATAAGATTGGTATTAGTACATTTTCATATGCATTTAAGTGTACATATATATTTATGGAGTGTTATGGGTTTAACTAATTTACACTTTATTATATTGAATGATCAACTGGTAAATTATATGTATTTGTAAAACAAATATTGAATATAAAATGGACCTATAAAAGGCCCTAGTGGCCGGCCCCTCTAGAAAGAAAATAGTATCTTTGCTTTTTGTCTTTTAGCTCCACTACCAATGGGTACAATAGATTCCCACCAACGCATGTCATTGTTCTAATCTATGCCTGCATGTGGAAGAGCAAAAACACTCATCCTATCTTCTCTCAATGGCCGGCTCTTTCTAGAGACAAGAGCAAGTTTTTCTTTCTTGTTTTAAATACACATGAGAGCAATTGTTTGAGACATCAATTTTTCTCTTTAACCTCTATCTAAAATCTCTCCTAAAACACTTAGAAAATTTCTAAGTTTCAATACAATAATACTAAATAGTTAGTAATATTGCGCACATTATCAAGGTGGGTATTAGAAATTTCTAGTCAAAATCTCTAGTATTTTGGAGGCATTGTTCTTGGGCGCATCTTGAAGGAGGTCTTCTAATTTGGAGACTCGGGTTTGGAGGATCATCCTAACATTTTAAGCTCAATAAACAACAAGAAAGGAGTTCTTGTTGTGCCCATATTTGCCTAATTTGTAGGTATAAAATCTCTTCTTTTAGATCTATTTTGAACATACTACTACATAGATCTTGCTCACTAGATTAAAGTAATGTAGTAAAATCATTAGTTATGAACTAATGAAGGTGTCGGCACCTACAAGTGGTATCAAAGCTTTGGCTTGTAGTTAGCATGTTTATATTAGTCGTTTTTGTGTTTTTTATGAATTCTTGACTTAATTCTAAAAATCCATTAATGGTGTTTAAAATGTTTTAAGCATGAGATTTTTATAGCATGTATACCTACTGTTCTCATGGAGCTTGTGGTTAATTTTCATAATTTTTGAAATTATTTTGCTAATTATAATAATATTTATACAAAACCAAGTCAATATTATGAGTTTTTGGTTAAAATGTTAACTAAAAATAGTTAGATATTGATTCTGGTCACGAATTATTTTTATGATTTACTATGCATATTTTAAATATTAGATGTAAGGTTTCATAATTTGTTATTGATTTTTGCATGTTTATTATTTTTATTTGATAAAACTTGGTATAATATGAATTTTAATGCTCAATATATATTATAAGTTAATTTATGGGCATAAAATTTATACCTATATTCGCATATACGTGGAGGACGCTAAGTTTAAATTTTTGGCATTTTTTTCTTTGTGTTTTATTCATTTTATATGATAAAATCGATAAAACCGTATGTTTATTCTCATAAAATTAATTCGAAAATTTTTGCCAAAATTTTGCATTTTTGAGATTCTGGAAATTTTCTTGAATGTAAAAAATTTTTAAATTTATTTTTTATTAATTTTTTAAATTTATTATTCATTTATTCATAAATGTTATGATTAAATAGATATAATTAGCTTATGACCACTAGAACAAAACTAAAATCACCAACAATTAGTGAGACTAATTTTGGAGTTCTAAAACAGTTTAGAAGTTTTAGTTTACACTTAAAAATGTTTTAAGAATTATTTATTGATTATTATTGTAATAATCGATGAATTGTGAGACCGAGTTTAAAGATTGTAGTTGAGTTTGAGCGATTTTGGCATGTTTTTCCATAATCAATTTATTTATGCATGTTTGAATGAATGAATGTCATTTAATTTGAATGTATGTTTATACCTAGTATGGCCTATTTTGGTTATTTTTATCGTTATTTCCCGTAATGAAAGGAAATAACGTGTGATTTGTAATTTTAATTCCGATCTCATATCGTCGGTTTGTAATATTTAATAGATTATTTCATTTTATTTATAAATGTATAATAGGTTTGCTATGTATTCATTTATAAATATTTGTAACTATTTGTATTCGAAGACTGACGGTAGATCGTGATGATGCCTTGGAAGAGTTCTAAAGCCCAAAAGATGAAGCTTTGGAAGGAGTTCCAATGAAGAGGCAAGGGACCAAGGAGTTGGTTTCCTAATTTGTAACCACTTGTAATATTTATTTTTATTTCTAGGTGGCCATACTAGGATTTATTATTGCTTATGCTTGTTTAATTTATTTGCTTACTAACTTGCTTGTTTTGCTTGCTTGCCCATCATGCCAAAATCGCCATAAAGGCTTTATTATTCCCTCTATGATTGTCGATTTAGGTCACGTTTTCTCCACTTAGTTCATTTATAAAGAAATTTATGACTAAATTGACAAGATCTCTCACATAATTAAACTGAATTGAGATTAGCCTTTCCAATTATGAGCACCTATGAACCCCATGTTGATGAAGACCTCCGCAACATGGAACCTCGTTACCATGGGTAAGTAGTGTGATACAATCATGTGCTAAAATTGGTTTGAACTCAACCAAATAAAAGTTATTTGGGGCTAAAAGATGTATTTAATTGAAATCCATCAACCGAGAGATCTAAGGTAGATTTAGTCAATAGTTGACTTATCATTTTTAGATAAAGATAGCATGAGATGTCTAAATTTTATCTAGAGATGAGTCTTGGAATCATTTATATAATTTCGTGGGAGATCATTATATAAATGGAACATTTGATAAAAACTTTTTAACAAGTGTATTATGTATGCAATGAATGTTTATATTTCCTCTTATTTTGTTGTAGAATACTTTTATTTGCAATGGCATCATCATAATCATCAACACCCGTTTTAGGTAAAGACTCGAGGTTGCGAACCATGATGGATAAGTGAATTCTTAATGATGACGGTAGCAATTTTGTTGAATAGGATTCGACGATAAGAGGTGTCGCTCAATCCGACAATGTGCTCAATTACTTGATTGAGCGACCGCCCGCCAACCCCGGTACGAGAGCTTCCGCGGCGGTTCGAGTCGGGTATGATGAGCATATGAAAATTGATAACGATGTCAGAAATGTTTTGATATGGTCTATGTCTTCAACATTTAAGCTCCGCTTCATCACTCTAAATGCATATGAGATATTCACTAGAGTGATCACCATGTTCTCCAAAGCAACGCAAATTAGGCTTTATGAAGCCGCGGTGAAGTCTTTCGAGGCTAAACTTGAAAAGGGCCAAAAAGTCGGTCCACATGTACTTAAATGATTGACTACATAGACACTCTTGAACGTCAAGAGTGTTTTATTCCAAAGAAGCAAGCGAATAACCGCATCCTCGACTCATTTCCAAACAAGTATGCTCACTTTAGAGTGAACTACAATATGAACAACATGCATAAAAGTTACCATGAGCTCCCCTCTTTCTTGGTCCAAGCCGAGAGAGACATGGAGGTGAGTGAGGTTGAGAAGAAAGACGTTCTCACCATGAGGATGAAGAACATGAGTCTTGGGGTCAAGAAGGCCAAGGGCAAGGGTAATTAAAACTCTCAATTCAAGAGGAGTAAGGGCAAAGGCAAAGCTATATATTATGAATAGCAAGCCAAAGCCCAAGCCAAAAACGAGCAAATATTCAAATGACACATGCAATCATTGTGGTAAAGTGGGTTATTAGAAACGCAATTGTCCCAAATACTTGAAGGATAAGAAAGACGGATGTGCGACACCGTCAGGTATTATTCTTTCTTATCTCTATATGATAGACATCAATTTTGCTTGCACTTCTACTTGGGTATAAAATACCGGATGTGGATCTCACCTTTGTAATCATTTGTAGGGGTTGAGGGACGTGCAAATACTAGCCAAGGGTGATGTGGATCTCCGCATGGGGAATGGAGCTAAAGTAGCGGCCGTTTCCGTTGGAACTTATGTACTCACCTTAGCTAGTGGTTTTGAGTTGTATTTGAATAATTGTTATTGGTAAACTTATGTACTCACCTTAGCTAGTGATTTTGAGTTGTATTTGAATAATTGTTATTGTGTACCAACTTTGACTAAAAACATTATGTCCATCTCCGCTTTAGACGCGGAAGGTTTTTGCCTTATGATTAAGGACAATTGTTGTACTTTTTCATTTAATGATATGGTTTCTGGTGAAGCCATTTCTATTGGAGGTATTTATGTTTTAAATAATGTTAATAATGTCTTTAATGTGGAGAGTAAGAGGCTCAAAACAAGTGAATCAAATGAATCCTACCTTTGGCATTGTCGCTTAGGACACATAAACGAAAAATGCATAAAGAGACTTGTTACGACCAAAGTTCTCAAATCATTTGACTTTGATTGTTAATATTTGTCTTGAAATGATCAATTGAAATGATCGATGCTTCCTCCGTCCCAATTAATTGTTAAACGTTCCATATTTGATACATAAAAAAATGTAAGAAATGAAGAAGTATAAAAACAAATAAAGAGTACCTTAATACACGTAAGTAATTATAACATACACACTTACATGTACATTATATTAAACGTGTGTAATCTACAAAAATATAAAAGTTAATTGAATCATATATAAACCTTCAAATTTCAAATGTTAACAATTGACTAGGATAGTGGGAGTATGATACAAAAGTTGCTTATGCCGAAATTGTTCACATTGTCTTTATAGTCCGTGTATAAATATGCTGGCCATGAGAATTGTGCAACTAATGCCCCTTGATACATAACTCCATACTATGTCGTTGTATCCTCAATGATAGACGTATTACTAAGGATATTCAAGACCTGTTTTAATTCTTTCATTGTTGCAATATTAGCTTTGTTCCTCGTTATCTAAATAAAATAGTTCATAAATTAGTTGTTTGGGCTAAACATATATTTTAATCCTCTGTTGTTCTAACAAAAATAAAAAAATAAAAAAATAATCAATGATAGATGTAGAAAAATTTATTGAACTTAGTAATTTTATTGCCAGGAAATCTCTTGTAAAATCATCGGTTTCGAGAATTTGTATTTTATCAAAAGATTAAAATTTCAATGGGTACTTTATCCATTTATATCCATTATAAGCCTAATAAAATGTCATGGTATAGTACTAATACACATTTTGTCACGTGAATATTTCTTAGTTATACAGTTTAAAAAATTATGTAGTTTTGATATTAATATTGTAATCAAGAAAACAAATCAAACAAGATCACATATCACTATATTTTCGTTTATATGTTTCACAAAACTTCGAAGAATTTCTAAGCGAAATAATGTAAAAAATTGAAATGTACATAATGGATTTGAATGGGGGTTAATTATCATATAAAAGCATTTTGATAAAAGATTTTTAAGTTGTTTTCTTTAGCAAAAGTTTAGCTGAAACATTTTACCGTCCGTTAATAGTCCTCAAACTTCACATTTTAATCCTAATATGGCCTAAAAAACTCACTTTCCTTATTCACAAAAACTTCTATGAGACGGTCTCACACTAATGTTATTGTGAGACCTCTCATGAGGTAGTTACTTTTAATTTAATTTTTTTATTGTTTTATATTTTATTATTTTTAGTGGTTGAGATGGATCTGTCCCACGTTATGTTAAGGTGAGACGGTCTCTTAGAAGACTTACTGTTACTTATTACTCCCTCCCATCCATCCATTTATCAGCGTTTGTTTTTTCTCATTTTTCGAGACACATTTTACACCATCAATATCTTTTATTTTGGATTGATAAAAATTATAAAAATTCGTTATTATTACTGTACTTACAAATACGAATCAAACAAGATCACACATGACTATATTTTATTTTATAGATTGTCGAAAATATGAAAGATTTTATTTAGTTGTGAATAGTGTTAAAAAGACAAATATAAATAACCAGGTGGATAGGAGGGAGTATAAACAAATGATTTTGGTAGGAAACGTTTTACAAAGCGAGAATTGTAAAACTTATTTTTTTAAACTTGTGATTATATAGCATGTGTTAATATTTGTCTTGTATTATTTAAATAGTTAGATTTTTTAATTTTACTTTTACTGTTTAAGTATCGTTCTTATAAAAATATTTATTCAAATTTGTACCATGAATAATGACAAGTACAATTTTTTAAAATTTGTTTTCTTTTTTTTGAGGAAAATGACAAGTACAAGTGTTTGAAAGCACTCTATGAAGGGATTTTCATATAAAAGCATTTATTGATACACTTATTGAATGAAGCAAAATAGTTTAATAGATTAATTTAGTATAAGATTGAATCCTTGAAAAAAATTAAAAGAATTGAGGTCGACCTCATAGTGATTTATCAGGAAGACGGTTCAGGGCGTAAAGCGAAGTCGGTGAGCAAAGCACTAACTTTTTTTTTTTTTTTGAGGTTAAAGGTTACATAACCATATATAGAAAGATTCCACAAACCTTTAGCACATAGATACAAAGAGAGAAAGACCACGTTATTTATGTCCTACCATCCCTGCTAATCTGCCAAATCTGGTATGTCTTACCTTCCCTGGTAATCTGGTACGGACCATATGTAAGGGTAAATTTCAATCTAGATGGTTTGCAGTATCTTCCTTTTGGACCATCAATATAAGCCACGTTATTTACGTCCTACCTCAATTTGATACGGCCGACTTCATCCCCTTATTTTATATTTCTCAATTTTCGAGAAAACACTTTGTTTTTGTCTACGTGTACATAGATTATACTGTGAAAATTTTAATTTTGTGGAAGACATACTTTGAGAAGCTTACGGTTTAAATTTGAATGTATAACACTATAAATGTAAATAGGGCATGTGAAATTGAAAGGAGGGACAAGGTCCAATACTCTCTCTATTTTGCAAATTGTTTCTAACTAAACCTTTTGTTCTATTTGGAGAATTTTTTGGGCAAGTAGTGTTTTCAATAAACATAAATCGCATTTTGGGTTGGAAACAAAATTATTGGGGCAAATAGTATCCATGTAGGCTCGATTTTTACGGACCAAAAAGCGCCAAATCGAATGCAGTGTTTCGTCTAAAATAGGAGAAACCAAAAATTTAAAAAGGAAAAAAATTAAAATAAGCAAAACGTCATGACAAGACATCATTCCAAATTAAATGGTGTTTTCTATTGGTTTTTATATTCTTTCGATTTTAAATATGTACTTAAATTAAGGAAATTTGTAGCTCATTTGGTAGACAATTGAAGTTTAGATATAAGAGAGGTAAGGAGTTCGACTCTCATTGTTATAATTTTGTTAATATTCCCTCTGTTCTAATTATTTATTTACTTTTGATTTTGGCACGAAAATCAAGAAGGTGAGAACCAATCATTAAATGACAAGTGGTCAATAATTGATGAGTGAGTCTAAATTGACCATTGAATGCATTCCTAAAATAAAAAATAAAACAAATGAATGATTCTCCCCAAAATAAAATAAGTAAAAAATGATTAGGATAGGGAAAGTAATAAAGATCAATACTTAATATTTATAAAAATATAAGCATTGGGAAATGTTAGAACCCAAGTGTAATACCCGACATTTTTGGAGTTTTATATATTTAATATGGGTATTAATGCATATTAGACCTATTACTACTTATTATTCTAATTATTTTCTTTATAAGATAATCATATATTTAGTTATACAATAAGTAGGTGGCGAGTGATTAATGGTCATGTGAGATCGTTTTATGTTAATTAATTAAGGAATAATATTAGTTAGTCGGGTTTTTAGCATTAAACCGTATTTGGATCCTTGGATTAGCATTAATATAGTGGAGTAAGCTCAAACAAACCCAATTACTCACTTAATTACCCCATTAACCCACTGAACCAAACCATTATCACCTAATTAAACCTAATTAACCCTAATAAAACCCTAATCCCTCAATTTGTTCGCCTGCCACATTACACATACCTGCTGGTCACGTGAAACAGAGCAAACCAACGCAAACACAAATACACACAACGCAGAACAGAGCAACAGAGCGCACAACGCACACTTACGCCTTCGTACCCTTCATTTCTTCCTACGTTCCTTCGAGTTTCTTCTCCCTTTTGTTCCTAGGTAAGTTCCCTTGTCCTTTCGGTCATCCATGTACCTTGTGTTGTCGTTGTTTGAGTCGTCTCCCTCTTGTTTTACCGCACACTCTGTTTTGGGGTCGATTTTGGGACTCGGTTTCAGGGTTCGTTCTCTCTCGTTCTTACATAACTTCGTCCCAAACTATACGGACATGGTACATGGATAGTAACTCACCATTGACGGGAAATTTAGTCATTAAAAACGCGCAATAAACGACACAGCCATTAAAGCAATAACAACAAACATAGCAATAGCAGCGACAACAATGCCCATATTCATCATCATCAACGGACACCAATCACGCACTATGACAAGCCACACTAAACCCGACCACACACCCCTGCCTACGTCCCCCATCTCCCTTATTTCGAAAACATCCAAGCATCCCCTCGTCCTGTTCTGTTTTACTCCCACCAACACACACATCCTCCCCAATATAAGCCATGGTCGACAACTACAAGAACACAACAACGTCAACAACAACCGCCACAACATTAGACACGACACTCACAAGTTCACAATCGTGTTTGAAACACCCTCTCTTAACACTTCCCACTGCCCTTAAAGTACCACCAAAAGCGCTGCAACCATGACCAACGAACACGACTAAAACTAGACTGATAAAACAGGGCATTATAAGTACGTTCATTATACGTTTTTAAAGACTCTAATTCTCAATAATGGTGTATATCCATCCTTATTACTTGCCTTTAAAACTTGGGACAATAGTAGGCAAGTACGAGGGAGGACAAGCTGAAACAACGACGTCCAAAACGCACCGAAAACAGGGGCAAACAGAGTATGCCCCTGTTTTGGTTCGAAAAAAAGGGAAGAACGGTGGTTACAACGACAACAGCCATCCAGACATGTTCGAGGAGGATTAGGGTTTACCTAGGAACGAGGGAGAAGAAGAAACGAAGGGAAACGGAGAGAAAACGACGCCGAAGGACATGTTCTGCGCTATGCTCTACTCGAGGTCTGGCTTGTGTGCGTGAGATGTGTTGGTAGTAAGAGTGGCGGGCAAGGGGGTCCTTAATTAGGGGTTAAGAGCGTGATTAGGGTAAGGTTAATTAGATTAAATAAGTTGGGTTAGGCTTAACTAGTTAATTAGTGTATTGATTAACTTTAAGTTTTAGTCTAAACCTAATTAACTAAGGTCCACTATACTATTTAATCGTAATAAGTCTGTCTCACGAACGCATTAATTATCTTACCCCCATAATTATCGTACATTATATGTTATTATCCAATAAAGAAAATAACTCAAATAATAGGTCTAATATACCGGTATTAACTATATTAAAATCCCAAAATTACCGGGTATTACAGTACTACTCAAAGGTCATCCCATCTTCTTGTTTGAAGCAGTCGAATTCTGTTCTCTTAGCATGACGAAGGTGTTCTGAGAAGAACTTGTCTCGGAGTGCTTTCCTGAAGCTAGCCCAACCGAAATCACCCTCGCCATTGG
Source organism: Gypsophila paniculata (assembly GCA_032274805.1). Classification (NCBI taxonomy): domain Eukaryota; kingdom Viridiplantae; phylum Streptophyta; class Magnoliopsida; order Caryophyllales; family Caryophyllaceae; genus Gypsophila; species Gypsophila paniculata. Next base: position 9,938 of record JAUEKU010118739.1, read on the forward strand.
TGCCAACCTCGTGATACAGCTTGAGGCGATCCTGATTATCATACTACCAAGTGTCAGCGCGTCCCTTGAGATTACAGGCCGCCTGATCAACTCGGACGCCGTCAAGGCACCCAATAGTCGTGAACATCTACATAGCCAGTTTTCGAGTGCAGCAGGCCCACCCGTCCCATCGTACTCGAAAGGACGGTGTCCTGCAAGAGCGGCACTCATAGAAGCAGTTGTCGAGGTAGTTCCCCTCATCTTCTCCCTGGACAAGGCTCTCACAGCCTCGGTCAGGGCCTCATTAGCCGCCAACAGGTTCTCAACGTCTTTTTGTGTCATTACTACTCACTACTACAATTTAACATTTGTGCCACAGTTATTTCTGTGGCACAAGTGTTAAATTTCCGTGGCTAGGATATATTGCCACAGAAAGTTGTTCTGTGGCATAAGTGGCTGTGGCTAGGAAATAGCCACGGAAAAAATTACATTGTGGCAAGAATAAGGATTCTTGCCACAGATTATCTCGTGGCTGAAATTGTGACAAACTGTTTTTTTCCGTGGCTAAAATATTATCTTGTCACAAGAGTAAGTTGTGGCAAACAAAATCTATTTCTGTGGCAAAACAAATATGAATTTTTACGTCTCACAAAAATAAATCTTTCTAATATTTTTATAACCGTAATTTCTTACGTATATTTTCAATGTGACCATATTTAGTACCACGCATGAGTAATTCTTATCACATGAGGGTTTTCCAGGAATGCTTAATTTGTTGGTATAATTAGTAATAATAATCTTTTCAATAACTATTCATCTAGTTTTTTTGTTAATGGATAATAATCTATGACATTATTAATTAAATATTATTTTAAATTGTGATATAGTTTTATTTATTTGTTATGTTACGTTTATCTAAAAGTAACCTATAGCGCTACTTTTGACTGACCCCATTTGCATAACATCTTATATTATGTTTAATATTGGTTATTAATTTTTGCATCTTTTGTTAATTAAAATATCTTTATTTAATTTTTTAATTGATATATATTAAAGGCGAATATACTTTAAATTATTCAATATCCAGGGGTTTATTTTAATTTTTTTCAAAAGAAAATTAATATATAAAGTATCATATCTATTAATTATTTGCGACTCATTGAAAATGTATGTTGAAAACATAGTGGGTGACACGTGTCTAACCGTCCATGGTTTGTCATGATCAAATTTTCGCTTAACGTAAAAACTTTATTAGACTTATTTATGAGAAAATGAATAAGAACATCTATGAATAAAAGACGTTAAAAACTCAATTTAAATATATATATGGTAAGGGCAATATAACTTTTAACTATCTCATCTTATTACTTTATTTTCTTCATTGTTTTTCAAAACGATCCAACTTTTTTCAAAGATTTGAAAGCTTTTTTAATAAATATTTTCATGAGTATTAAAATAATAAATAATAACAAATTTTTTACTTGCAGGTTATATTTTCTAATATTAATTTTTTTGTCTAAAATACATATCCTTCTATTTCATCTCCTAATTTTTTTTTTTACTGAACACCTACTTTTATAATATATTATAAAATATTTTTTAGTATTAAAAAATTAATGGAATAAAGAAACATCTAATATTAAGATAAACAAAAATTTATCATTTTACATTTTAAAAAATATAAGACGTTTTACTTGATATTGTTGGAAACTTTACAAACTCAAGAATTATCGCTTGAAAAATGTGTATTTCCCTTACAATTAGATTAATATATGTTTGCTAAAGGAAACAAAATATTTAGCAAGATGTCAAATTAAAAATATTATGGGCATTATAATATAAAAGAAAAAAAATAATTTTGCGACAAATGGTGTCATGGAAAGGTAAAAAATTTCATATCGTTAATAAAAACTCAAATTATAAGGGTACAATTTAAATTGATTCCAAATAAAGTAGTTGCTTGTGGGAAAAATGTAGAAAAAAATTAGAGAATAGTCAAAAGAAAAGTAACGCAAGGAAATTTTGAATATCACTTTTAAATATAAGATTGGTTATAAAAAATTAAAAAAGAATTATCTTAAAAAAAATTGAAAAATTTTGTAAATAAAAATTTAATAAAATAAAAACATATTTCGTGGTGTATGCAAATTCTAGCCACGATCTTTTTGTTAAATGTAACAAAACACTTGCCACAGACAACGTTTTTTCATCGCACAAGTAAATTATTTGCCACAGACGAACTGTTACTATGGCACAAGCACATTACTTGCCACAATTAAAATTTTCTCGTGGCAAAAGTTAATTTCTTGCCACATTCAAAACTTTTTTGCGGCACAAGTGCATTACTTGCCACAACAAAAATAATTTTGTGGCATACGTGATTTTATGCCGCATTAAAACTTCTTCCGTGGCATAAAAAAATTCTATTGAAAGCATAAATTTTTTTTCTGTGGCAAGCTAAATTTAAGCCACAAATTATGAATTTTTGTGGCATAATTTGTGGTACAAGTACTCATTTGTTGTAGTGAATCGTTGCCGGTAAAGGAGCTTCGGTGCTCCGATGTTCAATCTCAAGGGTGAAGTAATCGGCATGCACGTATACGGAATGGATGGGTTTGATATAAGCATACACTCTGCCGCCTTGAAGGCTTTTGTGGATTGGTTTAATGAGGCTTCCTCAAAAAAGCGGAAGGCACAGTGAAGGTTTCGTCTATTTATTTTATTTTTTCATTTTCTTG
>JAUEKU010118847.1:0-12653 GCA_032274805.1 Gypsophila paniculata
GTAGATTGTGTGGATGAGATTGATTAAAAGTTGACAAAAATAGAAATGGGAAGAAATGAGTGGTATTTCCTTTTTAGGAAAATGGGACGAAATGGATGGTTTGGAGGGAGTATGTTTATAATTTCAAAAAAAAAAAGTTTATGTTTACAAGAAAAATTTTACTTGATGTGTATTCCACTTTGATCAAGCACAAATTCTCAAATAAGACCGTTGTGCAGCATATAACGGTCTCACAGGAGACTACCTCGTCTACATAGTACAGTTCCATTTTTGAGGATCTGAACTTGTTTTACTTTGCTACCTGCAAAAAAGGATGTCTACTTTGACTTTTTGTGCTATAAGTTCTGCAATGTGTTACAGAATATGGTAGTCTATGAATTGTAAGGGCAACTTGGAGTGGAGCAAATTAACATGTCTTGTGGTAACATCTATGGTGAAGATCTGAGAAAAGATAAGAGTATGGCACCATTATGTCGTAACCATCTTCGAGGCAAGTGTGACAATGGAGTATACTGTAAATTTCAGCATTCTGATCTCGGTGATAGGGATTCAAGTAGGCCTGTAAGAAACTATGGCGCTAATGAGCAAAAAAGGGCGCTTTGTGTCAAGTTTACCGCAGGCAGGTGTTTCGAAGGGGTTAACTGTAGATATTTTCACAGTTACCATGAATATGCGCTTTCTATACATTATCAACCTCCCACAACAACGGTGACTCGAGAACATGGTACTCTCAGGAACAAGAAGACGGACTCAGGAACAAAATATACTTCCCACTGTTCCCAGTGTAGTCGCTCAGAGCAAAAGAGTGAGGAATTAGATACAACAGACTGTCTCACAGATGATGTTGTGGTGGAATCGAATTTAACAAGTTCCTCTAAATGTGGTTTGGATCATGAGAGTGTTATGACAGTATCGGAGGTTATAAGCAGAAGCGTGACGGTAGCTGACGATATTAGCGACAAGGTCGTATTGCTTGGTAATGCTGACGACAGTTGTTCACTGCAAGTATCACAAAATTCAGATACCGTCATTCTGAAATCTAGGAAAAAGCTGTTAGTCCTGGACGTGGACCGGTTACTTGCAGACATTGTTGAGGTTTTTCCTGCTAGATTTAAGCCAGATTTTACATTAAAGAGGGAAGGAGGTGAATGGATCGCCTTAATATTTCGAGAATTTTCACTCGATTTTGATATATCGTAACTCTGACCTGTTTATTTTTGCGTTTCATTTTCTCAGTCTTCAAAAGGCCTTTCTGTGATGATTTTTTAAAGTTCTGCTTCAGAAAATTTGACGTGGGCATTTGGTCATCAAGAACCAAGTACGATCCTATCTTTCTTGATTTATCTTGTTCAATTCATTGCTTTGTTTTTGTGGTTCTGCTACGATGAGATTTTAAATTATATTCATCGTTTTTATGTGTTCTTCGCAGGGAGAATGTTACCGCGGTGTTAGACATTCTCATGAAAAATACCAAGAACAAATTGCTTTTCTGTTGGGTGAGGCATTTTAATCCCCATTTCAGTACAAACTCCTAGATGTGAAAAACCCTTTCAATCCAAAGGAAAAAAAGTCGACTATTATAATCTGAAGATGAGGATTTTGATAATATTTCTGTTCGATAATCATAGTTCAATGGTCTTTCTGATATGTCCTACCATGCAATTTCTTCATCTTTGTGATATCCAATTGTATTCTCTGATTTGTGATGCGTTTTTAACTTGTCTTGATGGCTTCTTTAGCTTTGTCATGTTTACTACGCACCAACCGAAAAGATGTGAATTTTGCGCAGGATCAATCCCACTGTACTGCGACAGATGGAAAGTGCCCTGTCCTAAAGGAACTGAAGAAGCTATGGGAAAACCCGGAAAAAGATCTTCCTTGGCAGAAGGGTTTCTATGATGAATCGAATACGATATTGCTAGATGTTTCACCATACACAGGCATACTTAATCCTGTAAGTCGTGATTTTGATCTATCTCGACACTCGACAGTAATCGGATTCTGTTTTTCCGTCAATAATAACCATATAACTCGCTTAATCATTTTCGTATATCCTTTATACAGCCCTACACAGCTGTATACCCAATGCCATACTCATTTGAACATGTCAACGACAGATCTCTGGGTGAGATGCTCTCGACTGTACTGTTCAATAAATAATGCCCTCAAATTATTTGAGGATGTACTGAAGCTATTTAATAACAATGTGGTTAATGTCAGGACCTGATGGAGATCTTCGCTTATACCTCAATCGACTGGCACAAGCTGAGGATGTTCAGAGCTTCATTAAGGCATATCCTTTCGGCTAAGTTCCTTCGCAAAACATAACCAGTCGTAGAACTTCTACGTCAACATTGCTGGAAAACACGCGAACCAATAGAAAAAGGGTACTAACATTGGTATATTAGTATAGCCTATAGGCCCTAATTCCTTCATGCTTAGCATTGTTACTTATAATCATCAGTTCTCGTCATTGTAAACTCTTTGATGTCCCCTGAACTATGCACCCAATGTTTAACCTTGGGGCTCTCGTTATGTTACTCAGACTTGATTACTTACATCTAATATGTTTAACATATGCTTGTGTTGAACTCGTCATGTCAACCTCGTAAAACGAGTTCGAATGAAGTATGTGGACTTGTTACTTGATAAAGGAGATTGATATTCCCCCGGAATTGTCCCATTCTTTTTGTGTTGTACTTTTGACCAATTCATGCATGTTACATTTTAGTTCTGTCATGCTTATATTGATGAACCGCGTCACACGTTCACATGTTTCTGGTGGTTAGAATTAGATGAAACATTATCTGTTCCACAAAGATGGTGATTTGAAGAATTAAAATACATAGACTCGCTCATTGTTATACTCCGTACTCCGTAGTAAATATGTATAAATTTTTTGATGGCAATAATCTCTCATTTCAATTAAAACACCATATTAGCAGTCAATTTACTTTCCTTATTTCTTTAAACAATAATTTGTGCAAATCTTGTGCTATTTATTCGGTAAATAATTAAAGAATTATCGTAATAATGTAATATTTACAAATTTCATTTTCTAATCATGAAAATTTTAATTTCTACTCACCATTAAAATCCATTGACTCATTCTTTTACTTCATGTTTTGATGTTGATTTTCACTATTTACTATACCACTCCGTGATCATTTTTATATAATGTTCGTAAACAATTATGGCTCCTTTTAATCTTAGAAATAAATTTCTACTCCGTAATATGTACTTTATTTATAATCATTTTTTTAGTGACTATCATCTATAAACAATATAAACGATAGTTAGTTAAGATATACTCGTACTGAGTAAAAATAGACCCTATATTTTTTTTGTAATCATTTTTATAATGTTGATAAATATTTTTTCCATTCATAGCCGACGTGTGACTATTACGATTTCCTTAGTAAACCATATTCATTACACATAGCGTGGTCATTTCAATTCTCGTAACATTGAGTAACTTATCGTAAAACCGTCTCCCAAATCAACACAAATACTCCTAAACAAGTATAAAACCATTCCCTCACACAAATCTCCCTCTTTTGTTTTTTTTTTTTTACCTCTTTTTATCCATATATAAACCCTAACCCCTATTTTTACCTCACTTCGATTGAATTTCATCGTAAATCTTCGCTTTTTCGGTAATTTCTTCTCTCTTTTTTTTTCTCAATTTAAATCACTAATTTATTCTTTTTTCATTTTCTCTGTTTTTTGTTGCATTTTATTTGGTAGTATTTTGCTCTTGATTTCGCTGATTATGCATTTTTGTTGCATGTTACGGTCAAATTTTTGTTGAATTTGAGGAATTTGTTGTTACATATGTTGTTATATCGAAATTAATGTGATTAGTGTCGGTTTCGCGTTAGCTTGTTGAGTAAATCTGGTAAAAGACCGTCTAGATCGGTAATAAATGAAGACATATTAATTAGGTAGTTAGAGTGCGTAGGAAGACGTCTTTTTTAGACTTTGTGTAATGCTGATCTGTAGGGAGCTGTTTTTGTCCGTAAATTGAGATTAGTGTCGGTTTCCGTGTTAGCTTGTTGAGTAAGCCTTATAAAAGATCGTCTAAGAGTAATAATAAATGAAGACATATTAATTAGGTAGTTAGAATGTGAAGGAAAGTGGTCTACACACCGTCTTTTGTGAGACTTTGTGTGGCTTATTAGGCTGTAAGTGAACTGATTTGAAGGAGCTGTTTTTATCCATAGATTGAGATTAGTGTCGGTTTCCATGCTACCATGTTGAGTAAGCCTTGTAAAAGACCGTCTAGACCAGTAATAAACGAAGACATTTTACTTAGGTAGTTAGAGTGTGAAGGGAAATGGTCTTAAGACCGTTGTTTTTAGACTTTATGTAGCTTGTTGCTGTCAGTGAACTGATTTGTCTTATCAACATTAATGACGATTTGAAGGAGCTGTTTTTGATTGACTAACGTTGATTCCAGCGATAGTTAATTTAGCGGATTGGATATTTTCTTGTGTGTCAAACATATATGTATTACATTCTGTAGTTTAATCAAGCTTTCGATTTTCAGAAAATAGGATGTATGTCCTTTACTGGGTTCTTGTAGTCTCAGTGTTGGAAGACAGGACCGATTTCCTGGAAAACTGACAAGTTTGAAAAGATGCTGTTAGATTTCTCGGGAAATTTGTGAGATAGAATGTGGTTGATTGAGTTATGGCTGGGGGAATAAACCTAGATGGGAAGATAGTCTAGTTATGATGTACGGAGTAATTCAATATGTACAACGTTTTATCTAAAAGTACAGTGAATAGGATGGGGACGCGACTAATATAATTTAAATGAGCTGGTTAAAGTCGAAAGTGCCCGAAGTTTTTTATTGAATCCTAGCATGCCCCATTGATCGAAGTTGAAGATATAATTATAATGCATGACTTTTGAAACTGCACTATTACATGACACGGAAGTACTAGATTTTGGAGTAGGGGGAAGTTATAGGGTGAACATGGTGGGTGTGTGTATGCTAAGGACGTGTGGCCATACAAGAACTGATGGCTCATAAGGGAGTAAGGAGAAAAAAAAGTTACATTTCTCTAAGATAAGACGAGGGAGAATTGCTTATATATGTTTTGCCATGTCTAAAAAAGTTAGAATGAGGCACGAGTTAGGATGTTGGTGAAGATATAAGAAAATATTGTTAAAATTGATACGAGTCTACACATGATTGAATAAATTAGGGTTTTGAAAAAGGCGGAGTGGAGGGAATAAGTTACTGTAGATGGGGAGTCTATTTGAGTTACTAGTGATAGAAGAAGGTCTCGATGATATTTTGATGGAATAAAGCAAAATGATACAATATATTATGCTTTTTATATAATGGTTTTTTTCGTCTTCTGATGATGTTGATGTGTAAAGATTAGGAAATGCCTTTCGAGGCACTTGAGGGCTCCGGTGAAAATGCCTAAAGCATCGAGACCTTCATCTATCACTAGTGGTTGCTCTTTGTCTCACATACTTTTAGTCTTCCTTTGAGAGTATTATATGTGGAGTGAGCTTCATTTGTACAAGTGGGCTATCTAGGCACTTCTTTTCTTTCTTATGCTCACTACTAAGATTCTTGCATAGGATTGTCTTATTTTTATAGTATAATGGGATATGACTCAAATACATGGTCAATCTAATTTCGTCATTGTTTTTATCTGAATGGTTATATGTTTCAATTTTTAGCTGTCATGGTTGCTTCCATCCTTTCTCCATTTATGCATTAAGATTTGATTTGATATTATTTTTCCTACTTTTGCACTTCTCTTTTCCCTAATTACCATCTGTCCCTTCATTATGTATCCAAGAGTGCCAGAGCAAATCCCCTTGCTATAACCTTCAGAGTGGCCATTGCGTTCATGCATCAACCTCTATTTGAATGCTGTATTCATGAAATCTGAAAGACCAATGCCGTCTGCAACTTTGCAGCCAGTTACTGTCCCTAAGAACACGAGCTGTGATTTGGGTACACAACATCAATGTCAGGCCATACACGATGGCAGTGTTCCATCGGGTATTGATGAGAATGCACTTCATAAAGGTTGTGCAACAGAAGAGAAGTTTGTTTGTGAAGGAGGAGTAGCTTCAAGGACTCGGTTTAGTAGGAGAAAGAAAAGGAGGGATTCCAACTCAGCTGTGTTAGAGAAGGCTGAAACAACTAGAGTAAGCCTTGACCAGAGCCATGTGATAAATAAAAAGCCTCAGAAAACAAAGGACTTTGTGAATTCTACCACAGTTTTAATAGACAAAGATGAAATGGCTGGAGTAAAGATTGATGTGAACCATGATCAGATAGTGAAGACCTGTTCCAAGAAGAGGAGAGGAGGACAACAGTCTCGCTCCTCTGAACATGGTGTGTCATCCATTACGAAAGAAATGACTGATATTTCACCTCAAAGGCTGCCAGTCAGTTCTTTATCAGGGACTTCTTTACATGGTGAGAGTGTTGTGTCAGTTGCAAGGGTTGCAGATGATCTAAGCACAAATCTCCCTGAACCTGGAATCAACGTTGACACGAGTCATGCGAGAAGTGAAAAACATGAAGAAGCAAAGCACATAGTGCAAACCCGTTCTAAGAAGAGGAAACACAAATCCCAGTCTACAGATGATCTAAGCACAAATATCCTTGAACTTGGAGTCAACGTTGACACGAGTCATGCAAGAAGTGAAAAACATGAAGAAACAAAGCACATAGTGCAACCCCGTTCGAAGAAGAGGAACAAAAAATCCCAGTCTACAGATGATCTAAGCACAAATGTCCCTGAACCTGGAGTCAACGTTGACACGAGTCATGCGAGAAATGAGAAACATGATGAAACAAAGCACTTAGTGCTAACCCGTCCGAAGAAGAGGAAAAGAAAACACAGGTCTACAGATAATCTTAGCACAAATGTCCCTGAACCTGGAGTCAATGTTGACACGAGTCATGCGAGAAGTGAAAAACATGAAGAAACAAAGCACATAGAGCAAACCCGTTCTAAGAAGAGGAACAGAAGGTCCCGGTCTACAAATGATCTTAGCACAAATGTCCCTGAAACTGGAGTCCCCTTTGACACAAGTCATGCGCGAAATGAAAAACTTGAAGAAACAAAGCACGTAGTGCCAGCCCCTTCTAAGGAGAGGAAAAGAAAACCCAGGTCTAAGAAGAAGAAAAAGAAACCCAAGTCTACAAATGATCTAAGCACAAATGTCCCTGAATCTGGAGTCAACGTTGACATGAGTTGTGAGATAAAAGAAAAATCTGAAGAAACAAAGCCCGTGAAAACCCCTTCCAAGAAGAGGAAAAAAGTATCCCGGTCTGCAGATGATACAAGCATAAATATCCCTGAAATTGGAGTCAATGTCGACATGAGTGATGAGATGAATGAAAAACCTGAAGAAACAAAACACATAGTGGAAACCAGCTCTAAGAAGCGGAAAAGAAAACCCCGTTCGAGGTCCTCTAAATGTATTGTGAATTCAATGCAGGAAGAGGTGTCAGTCTCAGGGGTTACAGATGATATGAGCACAATTCAGCCCAAAATCAATGCTAGTGCTGTTGTGGCAAATGAACTTCCAGTTGAAGATCAGGGAAATAGAGTTGTGACCTTGAAAGTAAAAAACACAGTAGAGTCAATGTTAGCTGTTACAGAAGGGGGTGTGTTGCTCGGTAATGTTGATAATAGCCCACTTCTAGTACCAAAACCTTCAGATACTTCTTTTCGTAAATCTAGAAGAAAGCTGCTAATTCTGGATGTGAATGGGTTGCTCGTTGACATTGTTGCTGATTATCCTGCTAGATTTAAGCCTGACTTTAAAGTAGCACAGAAAGGAGGTGGATATTACCTTCATGTATCTCAAAGCTGTCATTTGGTTTTGACACATCTCAATTCTGACCTGTTCACTTTTGTTTTCTATTTTCTCAGTTTTCAAAAGACCTTTCTGCGATGACTTTCTGCAGTTCTGCGTTGAAAAATTTGATGTGGGCATTTGGTCATCACGAACCAAGTATGATCTTGTTTTTTTTATTGCTTGTTCATTACTTCATGGTTGGGGTTGTGCTGGGTTGAGAAACATGGAATCCCAATCATCTTTCTTTGTGAATGTCGTGTATTCGCCTTTATGTGTATTGAGATGTACTCCGTATCTTTTAGAGAAGCGATGAGATGTGCTTGTAAGTCATTAATGGTTTGGTAAATTAACAACACTTATATGGGTAAAGGTAATAACTAATAAGTGCCTGAACTATGCTGTCAATAATTTTTTTTAGCTGAATTTGCCTTGAATTTATTTCTCTGTGCTCTTTTCAGGCATAATCTGACTAGAGTGGTTGACTTTCTGATGAAGAAGAATATCAAGAAGAAATTGCTTTTCTGTTGGGTTAGACATTCTGATTTCTGATTCCCATTTGAATATCTTGCATGCATATGCGTTATTTCATGCATCTCTATGACTTGCAACTTGCCTTTCAAATGAACTTCTTGATGGTGTAAATGCTCAGGGCCAGAAATCATCTAGTTTGGTGAAAGTGAAAATTTTTGTCGACCTTTGTGTTGCTGATCGTAGTATGATGGCCTTATGGTAATGAGTAATAGAATACGCTGGCTTTCATCAGTATGATGTGCGTGGCTACTTCTTTATGTCGCTCTGAATTTGCAGTTTCTTGCTATCTGTGATACACAATGGCTGTTCTATCTAAGATGTGTTTTCAATTTGTTCTGATTTCTTATAACTTTAGCCCTACTGTCTGACAAATGTGACAATTACTGAATTTTGTGCAGCATCAGTCCCACTGTACTAACACAGGTTACAAAACTATCGAGAATAGAAATAAACCCCTCGTCCTAAAGGAACTTAAGAAGCTGTGGGAGAACAAGAACAATGAGCTTCCTTGGCAGAGAGGGTTCTTTGATGAATCAAATACGATATTGTTGGATGATTCACCATACAAGGCCTTGCGCAATCCTGTAAGTAATGAAGTTGTTGCTTGTGGATAGTAATCAGTTCCTTTGGCAACATTACATAGCATCATAGCCTTTCATTGGAATTAGTGTTTGTTTGCGGTATTCATCAATTATAACCCATATATTCTGGTATACTCTTTTCTAATATTTGTCCTTCATCCAGCCTTACACAGCTGTATATGCATTACCATACTCATTCCAGCATGCCGAAGATAAAGCTTTAGGTGAGATTTTCTGAACTATTGTTTCTTTTTGCGCCTTTGAATATGGTTTTACTGTCAGCTTAGTATACAATGTACCACTTGCAGTCAAGCCATTTCACTACATTTTACATAACCCCCCTGCATTTTGGAAAATACTGAGTACCTTTTTCTATTAATTTGACTACTACGGAATACTTTATGCCTGACGTGGTAGGTTTACCCTCTGGGTCACCGGACTCTGCTTATACAGCGTTTACCCCGCGGCTCTAAAATAGTACTCCATCCCATATATCTGGTTTCTGTTCGACCTGGGTCAAAAACTGTCAATTTTGACTAATAAATTTACCCACAGTTTGCTATTGTTTATCTTTTTTAAAATTGGTATTTTGAAAAGAGAAAAATGTTTCATGATCAAATTTGACAAATCTTACATTGTGCTTAGTATTTTTATGTACATACTTGGAGAGATCAATGGTTAATTTTGTCTTCATTTGACAACTGGAGTCAAATTGGGAAAATACAAATGAGATGGAGATAGTAACCGTCATACTTTACCTCTTTATAAACCGATTATCAATTATTTAGCCGTCTTGTTTTGATGACATTTGGTATCCTTCGTGTTCATGGCAGGACCGGATGGTGATATTCGCTTATATCTCGAAAGACTGGCAGAAGCTGATAATGTTCAGCAGTTCATTCAGGCAAATCCTTTTGGTCAAAGACCCATCACAAAAGATCACTTGTCGTGGAACTTCTACTCTAAAATTGCCGGAAAATGCGCAAACCAGCAAGAGAAAGCAATTGCTTGTACTGTTAGCGGCCCTGTTTATTCATAGCACCACTGCACCACCATTGTAGGTAAGAAATCTAGGCTCAAACTGTCGCTTGTTGCTAAGCATACTAGGTGATATTCACCAGTTCTGGCCATCGTGTAATCTGTGATGGGATCATATATGGCAGGTATTTGGCCGACATCTGATCAGTGATTAATACGAACTAATATGATTTGTACTGTCCCCAAATCTTTGACTTTGCTGGTCGACAGATTTGAATTTTGACTAATAATTTCTCTAATTTGAGGAGTACAATGCAAATTTAATACTTTTGATTTATCAAAATAAGTATTATAGAGAAGTCTTACTCCGTATATTGTGAGATAATGTTGGCCACGATTAACTCGTCTGACCACCCAAATCAAATTGGAGATAACGCGAATGGGATGATGTATTATTTACCATGATTTGCATACATTAATGTAATGCCGGATTCTACTACCTCCAATTCTGTTACTCCGTATCTTTTTCTGAGTGGTGTGAGTGGTGTCTTCGTCGCTGTCGTTATATTTCATATTATAATGTGGGCAATTGGCACATTTCATGCAGATACAGAAATCACCGTGTTCAGTACTTGGAGGAAGAGTAGTACGTTCATCTGTCTCAAAATTGTGAGAAATTCTTTTTAAGCAATCGGGTTGTTTGTTAAAGATGGCACTGCTATTTGTGAATTATATTGTTACCTTCGTCTTGTTTATATTGTCTTAATTAATTGGGTTATTTGATAACTCCCACCTATTTGGTGGTCAAAAGAAAACAATGTGACCAATATGCATACGGCTAAAATGAAAAATTGTCTGTTTCATGCTTGGATCATCTTTAACATGCGAGGAAATAAGGTTTAAAGTTAAATGTAGAATGGTTATGATATGAATGAGACTAGAGATTTCCAATCATCATTGAGCCTCTATACTTGCGTCTTTTATGTGTGTGGATATTGAAGGCGATGACCCAATTAAGAATGATTAATCTAGTTAAGCTTGGATTATTTCAGATTGAGGAGCAACGACAACTGGAGAAGGCAAACCCGGCTAGACGAATGGAAAATGGCCGAGCCATGTGGTTATGGCGAAGTAAGGGTTGAGACCATAATTTTTATTGCCCCTCGACTTTTTTGCGCCTGACTTTTGGGTAAAACTAAAAATGATCCGAGGGGGACGCATTCTTGTGCTTGGAGAAAAAAACGGATTTACTTTATTCTTAGCTCTATTCAATTAAACCTTCCCTGGTATTAGGAATGGGATTCCATACTGCTTCCTCCGATTTTGTACATTTGGTTTTTGTAACGAAAATTAGGTACAACGATACAAGTGAGGTAAAGAATTTTTTGATCATTAAGTTTTTGTACTTATTCCTGCATTTCTCCCACCTAAAGTTTTCTACGATTTAGAGAATCTTTATGCTAAATAATGTTAATAAAAAAAATAATTAGAGGTATGGGTGGGAAGTAAAAATATTTGGGAGAGTGGTGTCCATGGATAAACCAAACCAAATAATTTTTCCTTTGTTTATTTCAAATCACCATTTAAAAACTTATCACCACCATTCACTCCACCCAACAACCACCACTAGCCAAGACCCACCACCACCACCACCACGCCATCGAGCTCATCCACGCCCAACCACCAATAACGGTCCTCTGTAGCCACCATGTCACCGCCGCTTAATTACGTCTCCACCCAACCCCTTATTTCACCAATTAAAATCAAAATTCAGTTTCTAATAGAGTAGTACTCGTAGTAGTTTCTAATAGATTATAATCAAAATTTAGTTTCTAATAGATTATAATTTATGATAAGACGATTTTATATAAGAATTTTATATTTTTTTTCGCTCATTTTAATCATTTGTCATTTTGTCTCTTCATTTGAATATGTTGACCTTTTATGTAGATAAATAGATTACCATGTAAAAAAAGTGTGATATACAAATATCCAATAAAAACAAATAAAAAAATTATCGTCGACTAAAATAAGAGAATATATATGTAAATTTTATATTTAATCTCTTATAAAGGTCGGAATAATACTAAAATTTTTGTTACAAATTGCATCTAATAATATCTAAAAGTGATATAAATATCATATTTTAAAAAATAATATTTATTGCTAATATACATTCAACTATAGAAATCGTGCATTTGCACGGATACGAACCTAGTTAGTAATTAAATAAAAATAATTTGAATAATTAAGGAGCGAGATGAGTAGTGGTTAATAAAAATAAAATTAATAAAAATCAGTTAAATTTATAAATTAATAAATGATCCATTTTGAGAAGACATACATAAACGTGGGATTATTTCTTTAATATTGAAGCGTAAAATTATTTTGCGAAGATTTACTATATGTGAGATTATTCTTACAAAATAATTTTTCTTTAAAACTTTGTAACCTTTTTATTTTTATTTTTTTTTTAAATTTGCAAATAAAATTTTATGCAGGTTATATTCCTATTTCTCATCAACAAGACTAAAAAAACTCAAATTTGAATCTTTTGATTATATAGTTAAAAAATAAATAGCGTTTTAGGTGAAAAATGAGAATATATAACCAAATGATGTTCACGTAGAATCGTTTTTTTCGAACCAACAAAATTATAAAAAGCCATATCGCGTGGCGTTTTTGGCAACATCAAAATTCTTTTTAAAAAATAAA
>JAUEKU010118958.1:342-12653 GCA_032274805.1 Gypsophila paniculata
TATAATGTCATAGAGATATTCATAGACAATAAGTTTTTGTCTAGGAATAGAAACATATAGCATAGTTAGTATAATCGATCGAGTTAATCTGAGTTTTTGCTTAGCTAATTTTAGCTAGAAACTAACCTCTTATTGATGATGAGTAGAATAATTTTTTTTTTAAAACAAGAAATAATTGAAGGTTTCGTGATCAAGCATATGACTAAAGAAATCACGCAAAATTCATGCATATATTTAAGTAGAGTACAATATGTTCGTTGAGATATGGTTGGAGACTTGTCCAATGAGGAAAAGCCATAGACGTATGTATGTCGTGGCGATTAGCCGCTTAGGTGTTCAATATTTTAAAAAACAAGTTTTTTAATAGACGTTCAAACGATTTTTCTAACGTGTGTCTATTGACCTACATAAAGAATTCAAAAAAAAAAAGAAAAATTATAAATATTCTCAAAAAAATCGAAGTATTAATTAAATTTTATGATTTTCATAGCTATATATAATCTTTGTAGTTGTTCTCTTTTTTTACTGGATACACGTTAAAAAAACCGTTTTCGTAAATATTTTCTTATTTTTTGGCCCTTTTAACTTATTGGACATGTCACAACATAACCTACTCTTTAACCTTTTTTTTTTTTTGGTTTTTCTTTTTTTTGTTGGTGATAGACGAGCAAGGCAGAGTTCATAGAGATGGCAAGAAGATCAGGCAAATTCAGTGAAGACAGCCTCAAATTCCAAGCCAAAATAGTCGAAGCCTCGGGCATTGGAGACGAAACTTACGTCCCCAAATCAATAAAGTCACCCGACAACATCGCCACCATGAAGGAAGGCCGTGAGGAGGCCTCCCTTGTCATTTTTGGAGCCCTGGACGAACTGTTCGAAAAGACTAAGATCAGACCCAAGGATGTCGGCGTCTTAGTAGTCAACTGCAGCATTTTTAACCCGACACCTTCGCTCTCAGCCATGATCATAAACCATTATAAGATGAGGGGGAACATACTGAGTTTCAACCTTGGTGGTATGGGCTGTAGTGCTGGTATTATCGCACTCGATTTGGCCAGAGATATGCTGCAGGCTAACCCCAATAACTTTGCTGTTGTTGTTAGTACTGAGACTGTTGGCTATAATTGGTACCCTGGGTCGGACCGTTCTATGCTTATTCCTAACTGCTTCTTTCGGATGGGGTGCTCTGCTGTGCTGTTGTCTAATCGTCGTAGGGACTTTGCCCGTGCTAAGTACAGGCTTGAGCATATTGTTCGTACTCATAAGGGCGCTGATGACCGCAGCTTCAGGTACGCTATTAAAATCCTTCCAACATAGAAACGATTTGTTTGTTTGGGACTAAGCTATTATTACTTTGATTTGGTAACTAATCGATTGGAATTATTACAGGAGCGTGTACCAGGAGGAGGATGAGCGGAAATTCAAAGGCCTGAAGGTGAGCCGTGAACTGATGGAAATAGGCGGCGATGCCCTCAAGACCAACATAACCACCCTGGGACCACTTGTCCTACCCTTGTCGGAGCAGCTACTCTTTTTCATGACTCTTATCAAAAGACAAGTACTCGGTGGTGGCGGAAGTAAGAAACAAGGCCACCAGGACACTACTACTGGCTCTAGTTCGGCCACAACTTCCTCTGGCAAGCCCTACATACCCGATTACAAGCTTGCGTTTGAGCACTTCTGTGTCCACGCTGCCAGCAAGACTGTCCTAGACGAGCTGAAGAAGAACCTAGAGCTGAGTGACGAGAACGTGGAGGCATCTCGTATGACATTGCACAGGTTTGGGAACACGTCAAGTAGCAGCATCTGGTACGAGCTGGCGTACTTGGAGGCCAAGGGTAAGGTTCGGTCTGGGGACAGGGTTTGGCAGCTGGCATTTGGGTCCGGGTTTAAGTGCAACAGCGCGGTTTGGAGGTCGCTGAGGCGGGTGAAGAGGCCAAGTGCTTGGAACCCTTGGCTAGATTGCATTGACAGATACCCTGTTGCTCTCTGAATTCAGACATTCAGTGTTGTATTCAGCGTGTAATGATGCACTGCTAATATGTGGTGCTGTTGTTAGCTCCTTAAAACTGTTTCGGGTTTTCAAACTTAAACGACTCGTCGCATTTTAATGTTTAATTACTTGTGTTCTAGGATCCATAAATAATGTATTTGTTTGTGTAAGAAGGAATTAGATTCTTCTTTGATTTCTCTGCTAATTCATTAAAAATAATCATCGAAATTATTTTATTGTCGCCCTAATATTATGCAAAGTAAGTGATTGATCATCAAGGTTTTATCCGACGACAACTAATCTATTTTAGCCAATTAGTCTGTTAGGGAATGTTAGTGTCCTAGAATGTTCTAGGTCTAGGGTATTGTAGAAAGTTCTAGGTCTAGATAAATTAGAGGCTAGATCTAGGGTTTTTCTATGGGTTAAACTATTATAAATACTCTCATATTTTATGTATTGCACAAGTCATTTTCCGAATGAATAATAATACAATTTCTCCATTTCTTATTCCTAATAATATATGAAAATATATTAAGCAAATTGTTTATATGTAATCAAGTATTTTATAATAAAAATATTGAACCTATAGGAAACCGACGTTATTATTCTTATTTAATAAAAAAAATTGGTTTGGAAATAAAGTTTAAACAAAGTAATTTTTACTAATAATACTTGGTATCGTAATTCTTTTTAGACTTTGTTTGTCCAATGTATATAGAATGCTTGTCAGCACTAAAATTGAAAAGTTGAGTGGATCGACTAACGCTCATCATGTCATAATGTAATATGGAGTACATTTTTAAAATAAAAATAATTAAAATTGAATCAGATGAGAACTGAATCAAAATAAGCAAATAGAGAAACGAATCATGTTCTTGTTTCCATAGGAGAGATTCAATTAGTAGATTTTACTACCCGTGATAATACGGAGTATTTTTTAATAAGGAATATTTCTTTCAAAACAAAGTGAAACGGCATAGAAATTGAGACAAGTATAGAGTACATTTTATCACCAAAATTACGCTTTTAATTTTTAACCTAAAAAAAATTGACTTTTTTTTTTGTCTCATTAACCAAAAAAACAAATCGTGTACGATGCACAATTGCTCCACCATGTTATAAAGAATTTGGTATTAGGAGATTACAAGAGTAAATGGTAGATAAATAAAGTTCAAATTTTAAGACTTAATAAGAACTACTCCTTTCATTCAAGTCCAAACACCCCATAACATTATTTGGCACTATTCAAGAGTTTGGAAAATCTTCGAGATTGTGTGCAATATATAAATAAGAATATAGTCATGTGTGATCTTGTTTGATTCGTGTTAATAAATACAACAAGAATATCAAAACTTTATAATTTTTAATAATGTAACAAAAAAATATAGAGGTTACAAAACGTGCATCGAAATTTGGACCATAACATCATGTGGTGTTTGGTCTTGAATGGAGGGAGTACTTTGTTACTCGTCGTATCGTTATTTATTAGTGTGAAATTATTTCAGTAAAATGAAAAAATAAATGTAGAATCATGTGCCAAAATTATTAAACTTTTGTCATTTTAACATTCGCATCTAATTCTCCTTTTCATATCATCGTAAATAAATTTACATGGGATACAAATATACAATGTAAACATTCTTTTCGAACCCGCTTTTCTAGCCATATCCCCGCCATAGTGGTTGAAGAATTTATTCCTCGTGTTTATAACACATGGATTGGAATAATATTTTTTGTTAATTCGCTATTTCGGTGATTGTAATTTGTTCGTAATCACGACTTTGAAAATTATTGACCTTATAGTTTTGCAAATTGTACGGAATATTTGATAAGAGTAAAATCATTTATACTGTATAAGATGAAATACGTGTTGTTTAGAGACAAGTAGCTAGAGCTCTAATTTTATTTCAAGCATATAATCGTACACGAGGTCATAACAAATTAACAACATGAGGTAGCTTTATTATATACAGGTCATACACGTTCGACCTTATTTGTGCCCGTTCGACGTGTTTTAATTTATAATGTATAGATGAAAATAGTGTAAATTAATTAACGGTGTCAATTTATGAAGTAGATATAAATAAATGGCGAGGCGTCAAAATTTGATGATGCAGATTAAAACAATATAAATTTTGGATTGATGAAAATATCATGAGATAAAACAAAAATTAGGATTTGGGAACATAATGTTCATCAAAATTGTGAAACATTTGTCTTTTAACATTCACATCTAATTTCCCTTTAATTTTTTCCTAGATCCTACCACAATAGTTGTTATAGATTACTACGCATATATGTGTGTTTATACAAGTTACTCGTATTAATTAGTTTCAACTTAACATATGATGAGTAGTTAGGTCTAGACTTTGAAATAAAATCGTTGAGTTTATCTTACTTTTGAGCATTATTTTAGAAATAAGTTCATAATTTATCATCGTAAACACGTAAGATAAAATTTTACACAGGTTTATTGCAAACATGTAGTACATATTTTACATTCAAGGATCAAAATTTGATCATACATGATTACATAGACGATAGAAAACAAGTTTAATTTATATTAAGGGCATGCATGTATGATCATATTATCATTCATATGCATGCTCTATATACTATTTTGTTATTCGAATTATACAAACATCCATTTGCACACGTTAATGATTATTCTATACCCATCCTCTTATACTTTATTTATGATAATATATAAGACCGCTTTATCATATGATGAGTATGTATGAGAATAATTGTCAAGTGTGTGAAAATAGAGTTGCTCCCTTTTAAAATACTTTAGTTGAATTTCCCGAAAACGGCCCCCAATGGGAATGTACCGGATGCGTCCTGGATATGACCGTGAGCCGAGCTTGATGTACTGTCGTTCTTAGCCGAGCTGTCAGTTCCGGAGGCGTTAACACTGGCCAGTGCCGCGCTCTCCCAACCGTCGTGAAGTACTTCCGAGACTGGTCCGCACTTCACATATACCTTCAAACAAATTAAAATGTAGGCACAGTTTTTACGTTTGATATGCACTTTAATAACTTTACGTATCAAGGAGTAATTGATTTAGCATCTCGTATGAGAATTTGTGATAAGATTTTTAGTTTTTTAGTAACAATTTATCTTAATCTAAAAATTTAAACTAACGTAATAGTTCTCATGTGATACTAATATAAGTATTTAATGGATTGTACGTACTGTTAAAGTACAAAGATCAATTATTGGACCTTAACCATCACCTTAGGGTTTTGGTTGAATTAATCTTCTAATATAATACCAGAGCCTCATGCCACCATAAGGTCTCACACAATTGACAAAGTCTTGAAGTGGATGTAAAGTTTTTCGATACTAGGTCCTTTATAGTGTGAGTATGGTGGTACTAAATTCGGTACATACCTGAAAAGGGCCGCCGGTGAAGGACCAAGCGAGGAGGTAAGCAGCAGGATTGGAGCCCTGTTGCTCACCATAAATCAATGCGCCCTTTGTGCCATTGTGTGAAAAATTAAACATTTTTCCGGCACCAACTGACGCAGGTGGTGCCGTAAAAAATTTACCCACCCAAGTTGTGGTTGCTAACAGTTTCAAAGTTCCCCCTCGATTGTTTGTGACCTGGCCCACCACCGAGGGTTCATCACGACGCAGTCCTTCAGCGATCAGGGTCTTTGCTACCTCTGTCGACAGTATCTTTTCTACCTCGGCTTTTTCAACATTGCCACTTGTTTCAATTGAGGCCATTGTTGAAGGTTATTACTTTCACCCTAGGCATATATGGAAAGTATTTTTAAGGTGACAAATTGTTAGTATAATAATTTTTACTCTTTCCAATTCACAATGTTACGATCACATTTCACTTTTTTTAAGATCAAACTCGTGAAAGTTTGAACTTAAATAGCTTGAAAAGTATAAGTAATTTGTACCACAGAAAAGATACTCCCTCCAAACCGCAATGTTTATCTTGTATATATAATTTTTTTCGTGGTTTTCAATGCGACACTTTGATCATGTTTTTCAATACTCATTTCTGACTTACGTTTGTTGAAAATATATTGTTTGAATGATGTTTCTATAGCAACTTAATTTTATATGGAGATAATGTACATTATGCATGTATGGGTGGACTAGACATGGCCAGTGGCCGGGCCAGACTGTGGCAAGTTAGATTTTGTTGGCTTGACCTATATCCAACACGTTAGAGAAACAGTATCAAATTGGATCGGGCCGGATTGACTTTCCAACGACCGAGGTATAATGTGAGGATCGGAAGATAATGAAAAAATAACAAAATTAACGAAATGATTACAAATATAGATAATAAGTATCGAATAGAACATATGTAATGAAGAGTTTACAAACAAAGATAATTATCGATCAGAACATATAAAAGAGTAGATAAGATTATTAGAGAGGGAGAATACCTTGAGATTGAATGATGGACGGTGTTAAGGTAGTAGGAAGTGTTACAAATTGCTTAGAACATGCAACATTGGATGGCATATATATATACAGTGTGTCAGATGCATCAAACAGGTTTTTTTACGTAAAGGGTGATCATTTTAATATTTATCGTGATTATTGATGAATAAGATGTGACTATTTTTCACTTTTTCGAGGTTTATACGAGTGATCATATTTTATTCAATAATTATTACGTACAATAAGTCATAAAATGATCACGTTTTATGTCCTAAAATTTGTCTGATACGTAGACGGTTCGTCACAAGACTTACTGTTCTCGACGTTAGTGGATGAAGCAACTTTCACGGTACGCATTCATAAAACGTGGTGGGCTATATTAGATTTGCGATTAAATTTTGTGTCCAACGTTTATCAGTCGAAAAACGTCAAGAAAACGGCGACGTTTTTGACATTTTGTGACCGACCACTGTATTTGACAAGCACGTTTTATAGTGCTGCCTAGGATATTTTAAAGATGCTCTTCTTCATTTTATTGATTGTTATGCAATTTAGTTATACTCGATTATTTATTTATCTATTTTATTTTGAAATGTATAATTTATTTGTTTTTTTTTTGGTAACTTTTGTAATATATATTGGTCAATAATTAATCCCTACTTATTTTCATACAGTAGCTTTTTCTCTTGAGTAGTATTGTTATACACAAATGCTCCTATGCGACCGTCGTACGCGTACGACGGATTATTCGTGACAAAAAAGTACTCACTTTAAGGGTTAAGGTACCTATTTTAAGGCTTAAAGTTATCAGTTTAATAGATGTTAAAGTGGTCACCTTAAGCATTAAAGTAGGTAACTTAACCCTTAAAGTGGTTACTTTTTGTCACGAAGAGCCAGTCGTACGCGTACGACGGTCGCACACAAGACTTACTCATTGTTATAAGTAGCTTAAGGGTATAAATATTTTTTGTGATTTTTTTTTTGTCAATGTACTAAAATAAAAAGTAAACAAATAACCGAAACAAAAGGAATATCACTGATCAATTATTCTATATTATACTTCCTCCTCGTCATTATCTTATTTCTCTTTAGTTTTGATCAAATAACACTAAGAATAAAATAAGGAGTATGTAAAATGAAATTAAAGTGAAAATATTGGGTCACAAATTATAATAATCACAAATTTTGGATGAAAAAAAAAAAGTGGAAGACGTTAAATAATGGACCTAATGAAAAGAAAACGAAATTAGAGTTTATGTTTATTTTTTGTAAGTTATACAGTATATTTTTGTTAAAATAGTTTTACTCTATTACTTTTTAATATAGCACAATTTTTTACGATCTTAAAACGGTTTAGGTAATCTTGTGAATTTCACTTAATCCTTAAAACTGAATTGAATCGAGCTTGTTATCTTAACAAAATTGAATTTAATTAACGTAAGAACAAAATTGCTTTTGAAGAAAAGAACTGAATTAAATTAAACTAAACTGAATTAATCATTACATTCGTCAAAATTATTAAACTTTTGTCATTTCAACATTCGTATCTAATTCTCCTTTTCATATCATCGTAAATAAATTTACATGGGATAGTAATCATTCTTTTCGAACCCGCTTTTCTAGCCATACCTCCATCATAGTGGTTGAAGAATTCATTCCTTATGTTTATAACACGTGTATTGGAATAATAATATTTTCGATGATTCATTATTTTCGGTGATTGTGATTTGTTCGTAATCACGACTTTAAAAATTACTCGTATATATTGATCTTATAGCGTTAGCAATTTGTATGAAATATTTCGTAAAAGCAGTGGCGGAGCAAGAATTTTACTTTAGGAGGCCGAAAAATTTTAAGGGGGCGGACCCTTTATAAAACAAAGAAAATTAAAAAAATTTCGAAAATTTTAGTTAAAAATCGATTTTTTTTTCAAAATTTAGGGGGCGGCCGCCCCTGGCCCCCCCTCACTCCACCCCTGGGTAAGAATAAAATTGTCCATGCTGTATAAGATGAAATAATCGTTGTTTAGAAACGAGCAGCGCTTTTATTTCAAGCATATAATTGTACACGAGGTCATAACAAATTAACAGCAGGAGGTAGCTTTATTATATACGACGGTCATACATGTTCGACCTTATTTATGCCCATTCGACATGTTTTCACACGTTGACGGCTATTTCCATCCCCTTTTTAAAATTACTTTAGTTGAATCTAGCTACAATAGCCCCCAATGGGAATGTACCGGTCGCATCGTCGATACGAGCTACAACTGAGCTTGATGTACCGTCGTGCTTGTCGGAGCTGCTGGTACCCGAAGAGTCGAGACTGGCGAGAGTTGCTCTTTCCCAGCCGTTGTAATGCACTTCTGACTGTGGTCCGCACTTCACATATACCTTCAAAAAAATTTTAGGCCAAATTTTCTTATCGTTAGACCCTATAACTAGATTTTGTACAACTAAATTGAACTAAAAATCGAGCTTATTTTGATCGAACTGGAACAAAATTCTAGTAAAAGGGTTGAATTAATTTGAAATGAATTGAATTTATCTGACCTGAATTTACGTTCAAAAGAACCAAAGTGCTTGGATGTCAATGTTGATGCAAATTTTTCGAAATCATTTCCAATATCATTTTCTTCTCAATTTTTCGACGGTTATTTTAATATGAGTATAGTGATACCGAACTCGGTACGTACCTTACGATCAAAAAAGCCCCTGCCCTTAAACCAAGCAATGAGGTAAGCAGCAGCATTGGAGGAAGCCTGTTGCTGACCATAAATGAGTGCACCCTTTGAGCCATTGTGTGAAAATCTAATAATTTCCCCGGCGCCAACTGATGTAGGTGGCGCCGAGAAAAAATTACCCGTCCAATTTGTGGTTGCCAGTAACCGCAAAGTTTGCCCTCTATTGTTTGGGACCTGGCCTATCACCGTAGGTTGATTCTGACGCTCGGCTTCCACGAGTTGGCTCTTCGCAAACTCTGTCGACATTAACTCTTCTACCTCCGCTTTTTCAGCATTGTCACTTGTTTCGATTGAGGCCATTGTTGAAGGTTTACTTAATTACCCCTTCTGTATGAAAAAAATATTTTCAATGTGATCACTTGCTGTAATTTTATTTTAAATGAAATACACTAAGCTAAGTATTAATCCGTAAGTAAGGGTGGAACTGGATAGAGAAGTAGGGTTTCGTTGTACACAAATCTTAAAATTGGACACGATTAGGAGACCTTTAATTTCACGTCGACATTTGTATAGGCATTATGCCTTGAATACACAAACAAGTGACGATACCAATTCAAAATCAGGGAGTTAAACAACAGATCGAATAATATTTTAAAAGATAGCGAGCCCAGTAACAAAATATAAAAATAGTAGACTCCCTCCCTCTACTAGT
This sequence comes from Gypsophila paniculata, assembly GCA_032274805.1. Lineage (NCBI taxonomy): Eukaryota > Viridiplantae > Streptophyta > Magnoliopsida > Caryophyllales > Caryophyllaceae > Gypsophila > Gypsophila paniculata. Next base: position 10,141 of record JAUEKU010118958.1, read on the forward strand.
ACGTACGTATATATGAATATGCATTTAAATCAATTTCCCCCGTGAAAATAACTATCGATTGGAACAGAATACGAATATGTAATTTGAATATAACAATAGGACAGAGTAATTTCACCTTGAGATGGAAGAATGAAATTGATTAGAACATGGGACGTTGGATTGACATTTATATATGCAAAATGGTCCCATTAGCCTTACCTTATCTACTCCTTACTGGTTGAACCAATTCTCTACTGTACTTGTTTGTAACATGTGAGTAATTAAATTAATTTGCGATCAGAATTTTCGACCGATATTTTTTCGTTGCATAACGTCGGCCTCATTTTCATTAAAGTAAACTCGATTGAACTTTTTGTGTACGATTAGTGTTGAATTAAGCGATTTTAGTAAATCAATAATGTTTCAAAGAGTTGTTAGTAATCAAGCATAATATTCCCTCTCATCCACACCTTTAGGCCAAACACTAAGATCTTGTCAAGATTTACGATTTTAAAAAAAAAAAAATTGTCGTATTCGGAACTCGTAGTCACGAGTTTTGATCGGTCAAAGACTTTTTATAAAAAAAAAAGGGTATTTTGGGCAAAATTGCGAACATTAAGGGTACCGTAAGAATTATCCCTAAATTAAATTATAAAAAGTACTTTGAAGAATTGAATAAGTGTTGAACTGAATAAAAAGTATATTAAAAAGAATAGAGCAAATGGGTGAAATCAGTGGTTGAGCTAGCAAGGATGTCATTAGGGCGGGGCGGTGATAGATATAGGTTCCCCATACTCGCACCCACCAAGGAAAACCTCCACCCACACCTGGCCCACTGCTCGTGGCGGGTAAAAATTTCCAAAATAACACCCGTCCCACCATCCATGATGGTGGACATCTAAATGTGTTCTAATTATTAAAAAAATGATAATACTTTAACTTGATCAATCATATAAAAATTATAATGAACTTTTAATGATAAAGTAAAAATATAATTATAAAGTAAGTAATATGACATAATAAATTTATACAATGCGAATAGGCGGGTATTAAGCGGGTTAGCAACATGCACCTCTAACCCACCACCCATGGCAGGTGCAAAATTGAACGCTACACTCGCCCCATCACCTGTCAAACTCACACCCATATCTACCCTAATTGGGGCGAGTGCGGTGCAATACCACTTATACCCGTCTCACTAACATCCCTAGGAGCTAGGATTGTAGGTTGGGAGGGCCGAAAAATTTCAGGGGACGAAGTACTAATGAATTGAGAAAAGAAAGAAAATTTTCAAAGAATCTAACCAAAAATTGTAATTTTTCCAAAATTTAGGGGCCGTCTCTGCTTGCCCCTTAGCTCCACCACTAGGTGAAATGTAATCGTCATATTGATTTTTTTTTTTTTTGTGAGAATAGATAGTGAAAAGAAAAGTAAAAAAAAATAGATGAATTGGTTGAAAAGAAAACGCATGGATATAGTGAGGCCGAAATGATATTTGCAAACGGGTTCCTTTGAATTGATTTTGATTATAAATCAACACAATTCTGATTTAAGATGGGTAACTCGTATTAAGCTTAAGACGGACAAATAGTTAGAATAAATACAAAAGTTGAATTCATTGGAAAAAACAAAAAGTTTGTCTTATGGATGATACTTAACATGTTTTAAACTAAAAACGGATATATTCGTCTTAGACTTATTGATAAATCAATATGAGATCAATGTCATATTATACAAATATGCGACAATTATTGGGATATTTGTTACTCCATATATTATACGAGTATTGAATTAAGTTGGACCAAATTTTATATTTTCTTGGGTGAATAGTCTAGTGGAAAAAAAGTATAGTACATCTGATTTACTATCTCAAATATATGAAAAAAATATAGCATAGTCTAGTGCACTGCTCAACAAGTCAACGACGTTTGAAATTATTCATGATTGTGTAGATAGATTGTCAATACATGAGAAAATTCTGACCATTTCACCCAAACGCTAAACATCGCCCAAACTTTTACAAACGTCGTCCACAAATTTCATTTTTTTTACCCTTATACCCTTCCTCTCCCTCTACATTCAAACTCCCTTCTCCCTCTACCTCCAAACTCCATTAAAACTCCCTCCCTCCACATTCAAACTCCCTTCTTCCAGTGGTTGTCCCCGCAAGGACTGACAACTAGATATCCAACGCGTCCAGGTATCAAATTATACTCATCAATGCCATATATGTTCACGTACCTAGTCAGAATATGCTTTTAAATCGTCAATTAAATGGAAAAAAAATATATTACAAATAGTCAAATTAAATTATATAACGAGACCTAGCATCAGAGCATACCTGCCATCAGAAGACAATTCTCGTAATAGTGCTCCTCTCATACTTATGTATCCTCTCTCGTCTCCACGTAGAGCATGTGACATGCATCGAAAGCCACAATGACCATCGGCAGCAAGGTTGTAATACGCACGCAAATAATCTTCTACAACGGGTGGAAGCATGTATCCCTATATAAAGTTACCGTCAATGGGAT